>JAHWFP010108572.1:0-21602 GCA_023313725.1 Lithobius niger
TCCAGCGTAATAACAAAGGAGGAGTATTTTGTGTTTAATTTTTTTTTAAAATGGGTTACTTATTAATGACATTGATGCCAGTTTTGTAAGGCCGTTTTGTAAAATGGAAGCTATAAATGATGCAATAACACTAGTTTGCTAATAATACCAAAAAAAATTGTTAACTAATAGGCAATGATTTGAATTTGGCACCGATGTGATCAGTAGAACACATTTTAAATAAAGAAAATACTGCAAAACAACACTCCGTCACAATTATGCAGGAAAAATAAAATCGCAGTGTTGCCTTGATTCGCAATACACTTACTACAATACAATTACTACACTTACTAGTAATTTAAAGGTACGACTCGGTAGGCCACTAAACCGCGGAGACTGAAAATCCGTCAATAAGCTAAATTTATACAGATTATAATTAAACCGTGCGACTTTTATGAAAATATTTGCCAAAGAACCACCCAACTGGGTCCTTTTTTCCACCGATTCTCATGCCAAACGGTTCTTAAATTCCTTACCACCCTTATATTTCAAAGTTTGCTACATGCATCACGGCATCCCACGGCAGTTTCCAGGAATGTTACAATTAATTTCGTTGGTAATCAAACAATATTTCTGATGTTATCACAGTTTGAAAGGTAAATCGTTAAACATCTCAGACAATAGCTGTTTCCAAGGGATTATTACGCCATCCAAAGTAACAGAAGCGATTTGCCAGGATGGGGGGGAGGGGGGGGGTAGTGGGGGGTATTCGTAGTTTACCGAATTTTCACTACTATTAAAGTAATGAAATATCAGTTAATTTGCGGTCGAGGATAAACAAGGAAAAAAAGTCTCCTGATAGGCGGAGAAACAACTACAAAGACATCAAACTGTCTTTGGGGCTTTTTTTCCGCCCCATCAGGAGGAATTTTTTTACTTATTTAGCCTATTTGTCTTTAAACTTAATATTTTCTTCTGCTTATGCAGCATGAGCGGTGATGTTAATAAAGTTTAACGAAGTTTGGTTATGTTCGAGTGGCAACAAACTAATTGGCCAGCTAATTAACGAAAGAAAACATCGCTTGCAAGCAAGCACTGCATGCACGACAAGATATTTAAAAAATAACAATTGAAAGAACCACAAAAAAAAAAAAAAAAACACTCTGAATGAAAACAGAGTAACCCGGTCTAAACCATGAAGTAACTAGATTAAAACCCTAAAAGTAAATTTTAAAATTGTTTCTTTCATACATTTTACGCTATTTTTTAAATTATCAATTAAAATTTAATTTTAGATTGTGTTATCTTTATGCAACTTGTAATTTCGTGTGGAACTAACTTCAAGTAAATATTGATCGTCATAGAACAGTCAAATTTCTGTTTAAATATTTAATTGTTTAAACAAACGATTCGCTAAGTTTAAAGATTCTTGATTTAACTCAATTTTCATCTGTTCACTTTAATGTACACGCGCTTAATATTATGTCACGAGATCCACCTAAGTTCTAAAACACACTATGGTTTCAATACTCCTAACGAAGTGACTACTTAAGTTCCGAAACACACACCGTTTAAAGGGCTGGAGCCACCTTAGTGTCCAAACACGCAACGTTTAAAGGGCTGTGCACTTAAGTCAGAATACACAATATGTTTAAAGGGCACGAAAGGAGCCACCTAAGTTGCAAACACACTCTGTTTAAAAGACTTGAAAATGACGTCAAAAGTCGCCTTAAGTGACATTCTACGCAATGTAAAAATTAGGTCGACACTAACTTATGGCGACATTGGCGTGTTTTTGGTCTTTTCCTGTGTTAAATCGCTTGAATTTGAGTTTCTCTTTATTGTCTAAAGGTGGCAACACTATACAGGCTGTCTGACGTCACGAAACGGTCGTATACAAAGACAACTCATTGGTTCTTTACTTTGTCGCCCTAAGTATAGTTTTTTTCGTATGTCGCCCTTAGTTGCAATCCTCGCGCATGTGTGTGTGCATGTGTGTGCTTGTCTGAATATTTGTATTTTCAAGGTCTTAAGTTCGTAATTGGTTTGTCAAATTTCTAGTATTGGTAATATAACTGAAAGTTATTTCTTATACAAAATTTTATTAGTAAAAAATTCATTAGTAGGTATAACTGTCAGTTTCTTTTTAGGGGAGGACAGTATGTTTTCTCAATGTGCCATGAGCACCAGTAATAGGGTAACCTCCCTCCAATGCCTCACGCTAGTGACACTACCATCACATTGTTGTGTCGAGTGCATGATGAAAAGATGAACAGCGTGTATTTCCTGAATGCTTTTAGTAACGTTACTTATTTACATTATTATTTACATTTTATGCTATGTACAATTCAGGGCCATCCTGCTACGATGGGACCCAGTGCAGAAGAGAACAAGCCTAGCTTAGAGCTAGTGTTTGATAAAGACAACTGGCACCATCCGGTGGCAGACACAGTAACTACAGTACTATTACGTAGCACATTGCAAACACACAACAACCAAGATTTGAACATAGGGTAAATTTTACTTTAAGTTTTCTCTAAGTTTCCAAGTTAGTTTACGCTCATGTTCAAATCTCCGTGGAAGTATTCTTTCAACAATAGGATCAATGTGCGGTGTTATGTTACGGTCAACAACATTTTCATTGGCAACAATTCCCTGTGTGGGAGAAACAATTGATTCAACAACAACTTCATCAGTTTCATGAAATGAGTCTTCAACTGGCTCATCAGCCTGAACATGTGAACTCTGATTCACGACCTCACTGGTCACATAAGGAACTATACTAGTGTTACCTGTAACTGGTACGTCAGCACTCTCGAGTCGTGAGCGTAATTGGTCAATATGTCAATGAAACTACATACCATTCCGTCTGCGTACAACATATGAACATGGACCTCTGACAGATTCCACAACTACAGGTAACCACTTAGGACCTTTGGCATAATTTCTAGTATACACAGGCTAATGCAAAGAGAAAGAGCTTATAGACATAATTGTTAAGTTACACTTGGCTCAAACACTTTGCTATTCCCTGACAGTCTCTTAAATCTAGGTGTCCATGTGTGTTTTCAACCGTCGACCTTTTATCAGTTCAGATGATGACACGCTGCTTAATGAATGTGGAGTGGTTTGCTGTGCAAAAAGTAATGCACAAGACGTGCTTGCCAGTTCCCAACAACAATTATTCTTCGCAGGACAGAATGTTCAGCCTGGCCGTTAGTAGCGAAATGAAAAGGAGCCGAAAATGTGTGCTTAATTCCGTTCTTCTTGAGAAAATCTTCAAATGCCGCAGAAATAAAACTGGCACCATTATCTGAGACGATAAGATTTGGCAACCTTCTGATGAAAATAACATGCGCAGATGATAATTGTAGCTACACTGGACATATAAGATACGGGCGTGACTTCACACCACTTCGTGTGGGCATCCAAGAGGATCAGAAAAAATTTGCATTGAAATGGACTGGCGAAATCAATGTGGAGACGAGACCAAGGCTTGGCTGACCAATTCCACACAAAGGATTTAGTAGCAGTAGGCATGTTTCTGGTTGACTGACATGCATTGGATCGGCCAACACACGTTTCAATGTCACCATCAATCCCAGGCCATCACACATTACCTTTGGCAACAGACTTCATAGTGACAATCATAGGATGTGAGCATGCATGACACTGAGTATTTCACGTCGAGCAGGTGGTGGGATACTAACAAGCGTTCTCCTTAACAAACAATGCTGTGAACTAACAGTTGATTTCGTCTAAGAATGTACGGCTTAAATTCGTGGTCGGGTAAATCATTCGATGTTCCACAGATGACTCAATAAATGACTCGGGAAATCACAGGATCTTTAGCTAATAAACGAGCCACATCCTTATCATCCAGAGACATGTCAGAAATGCTACCAGCACGAGCACTACATATGGGTTGCTGACTTCTGATGGAGTAACTGGTAGGGGAATCCTACTAAGCGCATCAGCATTCGAGTGAAATTTCCCTGGGCGATACTGGATATCTTAGGTGTAAGCGTTAAAATCAATCGCCAACACAACGTTCTAGGAGAAAACATAACAGGTATCGGTTTATGGGGATGCAACAGTCCAAGAAGGGGGTTATGGTCGGCGATAATTTCAAAAAACTACCACAGAGGTACTGGTGAAACCTCTTGACGCCAAACAGCCATGACAAAGCTTCCTTGTCTATCTGGGCATAATTTTGTAGATAACAATGTACGAGATGCAAATTCGATAGGAGCTTCCATTCCATCTGGTACGACATGAGCAAGTACCAAGCCTACGCCATAAGGAGACACATCGCAAGCCAGCACAATATGTTTATCACTATGGCAATGGACGAATACCTTTGATGATATCACAAGATACTTTGCATGGTCAAAGGCTTCCTGCTACTTTGACGTTCACGACCATGGTTGATCATTGTTGAGCAGGTGATGTGGTGCTTCCAAGACCGATGATCTATGTATGATGAAAGACATAAAAATTTCGTCCAAGGAGAGATTGTAACTTTGATTTATCATTTGATGCAGGGGCATCATGGATGGCACTATCTTGTTCATCTGTCGGGTGGATGCCTTGTCCATCGACAAGAAAACCAAGAAATACAATAGAATCCACAACAAATATACACTTGTCTTTCTGCAGGCACAAACCAGCTTCAGAAATACGGTGCAAGACTCCTTCCAAACGAATGTCATGTTCATGCGTCGACCGTCCAGAAACCAAAACATCATCTTGCAACATTGTGATTCCGTTTATTCCCCTGAATAATTCTTCCATGAACCTTTGGAAGATGGCAGATGCGGGCAAAAATCCATACATGAGGCTTAAATCTTTAAATACTCCATTACAGGTGCTCATGATTAAGGTAAACTGGGATGGTTCATCCAACTTAAGCTGCAAGTATGCGTCAGTTAAATCAACCTTGCTAAATATAACACCACCAGCAATGGCAGCAAAACACTCTTGAGATGTTGGCAAGGGGTAAACTTCATTGTCAACAACAGGATTTACGGTCACACTATACTCGCCACACATATGGAATCGACCCATCCTTCTTGATCGAGGATACAATAGGTGTAGCCCACTTAGAATGTCGAAGAGGAGCTAAAATTCTTTCTTTAACCATGTGATTGATTTGTTTTTCAACGTGATCATGCAATGCATAGGGTACAGGACGAGCCTTGCACAAATGAGGGTTTGCTTGATGATTAATTTGTACAATACGGGGCGTCCATTGAACGTGCCAATGCCTGGAGCAAAAACACTGCATAAAGACGTACAACTTCTTCACGAGTCAAAGATTCCAGGTGGTTGATACCTTCAACCAAATTTCCGACTAATTTCGGCCTGTAAGACTAGAAGCATCATCTCTAGAAACAAGCAATGGTAAAATGTAATATTTACCCTTAAAAGTTACAAATACATCAGCAACACCACACAACCAAGGGGTTAGTGTAGCCAAGTATGAAGATACATTTGAGTAGGCCTCAAGATGGGTGCATTGTCTTGAAAGTGGTCAAAACGTTTCTTGTATACAATCGCGTGAGCACAACCAGAATCTACCTGCATGGTACACTCACTTTTTAAACTTTCAAAATGTACCTATGATAAAAAATATTTTATATATATAATAAAAGGATTAACCTCGAAGATCAAAATGTCGCAATCATCCTGGCCAACGAATCTTTCCAATCTCTTACAAAAAAAACTTAATTCAAAGTTAAAATTGAGAATGGTACAAAGATTAAAAATGGCTTAAAGTTTTCCTTGTCTCCATTCGTACAATTTAAGGATTTAAAGGGTTTAGGGATTCCTGTTTCGGATGAAAAAATCTAAATATGAAGGGTGGATTTCATCTACCGACCTGGAAACTCAAAACTCTTGAAAAATCTTAAACGGTGCATCTGTACGAAACTTGAAATTGATTTTGACGATCAAAAACCCGTTTCTTTGACTACATTCAATTATCCCAATTCTATGCATTCGGCTTTTTCCTGTTACTCCTCTTGCAAAAAGGCGAACGAGGGTAACGGAGGAAAACCACTCTGTCTTAGAACTTAGGCATACGTGAATATTCACAAAACTAAAGGAAAACTTAATAAAAAATGTATTGATAAACCGTGGTTTAACTTGCCATCTTTCAACGCTTTAAATCTGACAGAAGTCACTGGAAAAATTACTGCGGTGTACATCACCGACGAGTGTCCCAGCAACGTGAAATTATGATGCATCGTATATTTTGGAGTAGCCCATTCCGATACTTCCGAGAAATTTACCGACGAAGAATTTTTGGGTTTGATATCTCCGTAAACAATAAAAAATGTGTAAATAAAAAATCGCGATGGAAATTTAAAAACTACGACATTTTCGTACCTAAGAAAGATCCTAAAAATCATCAGTTCCTGCCTTCGAATATCAGATGTTTAATTATGATAGAAAAATTAACTTACTGTTTAATTTCAGCAGAACGAAAGATGGCTCCACGATCGATTATTTATTTACAGTAAAACTTTATGTCAACCAAAGTACAAAGCTTTGCAGTCTGTATTTACCGAAATTGAAGTAAAAATAGGACAGACTGTAGCATATTTTCACGATTCTCAAATAGATTTAATTCCGCCCGAAGAACTGGACCCAAAAATTTGAAACCTGATTCTTTTTAACGATTGCCTTTTGGACAAACAAAAAACCATCGAACATTACTTAGCTCAAGGATGTCATTCAAATGCCGATGTTTTTATTGCAGTCAATCCTACATGAGAATTCCTAAACAAGTGGTTAATTTAAAAAAAAATTAAAATTAGTTTAAAAAAAAAACAATTTATTAATCCTTTTCCCTGTGGATGAGTTAAATTTGAAACACGTTTACGAAAATCAGGTTGATCCCAACATAGGTATATTCGGACTTTAAAACGTTGTGCAGAACGTATTGGAAAAGGCTTTACGGGTTTTTATCAATTAACAAAACGTTAAAGGAGGGGAGATACAAACGTACGTTTTTACGTCTCAAACAAAAAGAATAGAGACGAAACGAGAAATCACAAAACTCAAAAGACGTTTAACTAAAAAGTTTCTAAATCAACGTTTAGGCGAGAGAGAGCAAAAAGAATCGCTGCAAAAATGTTTTAACCGGCAGTGAGCACCATTAAACAGAAACCGGTCCTCGGAGTAGCTACGCAAACTATGCCCATTAAAAACACTCTAGCCACACAAACTATCCTGATTAAAAACACTCTAGCCAGGCAAACTACCTTGATTAAAGCTTATAAAGAAGTAGAAAGTGACGAGGATGACTACGAAACGGATTTATAGTTGACTCCTTCTGATGGTGCTACTGCTAGTGAGCCTCCCAGTTCAGTCTCACAGAATCGCCGATAAAGTAAATTACTCCCGAGGCCGAAACTGTATACGCCTGCACGAGGACCAGCCCTAAAGTCACCCCCTCATATTCCGTGGTGCAACTAAACGCATTTATACTCCCCGGAGCTTCCCCACATACCCACTCTCCGGTCCCTCGATAATTTGTTACCCGATTGAAATATCGAACCAACGGCTACATATTTCTTTAGAAATTTTTTCGAAAGCCCCAAGGAAACTGATTTGGTATTCGGACTTCAGTACGACACGAAAAAGGCGAGCTGACCATGGGGAATAAAGTGGTTAATATTTTTTTAAATGACAATATGGTCGGGGGAAGTAGTATACGGGGAGACGCGGGTTTTAGAGTTTGGTAGTTTCTAGAGAGTTGAAAGAATCCTCCTACTCACCAGAAGTTAAAGCAGTTTACGCGGACATGTTACAAAATACCGACACCATTTTTATTAACAACGATCTAAAAACTCGTAAACCCAAATATAATCGTAGACTGAGACTGAGAGACTGAGGCGTTTGTATGAGTCTACATCGGCCGGGCACGACGGACATAGAAACGAGATGGTTGAAATTTTACCATAAATACAACAAAGACAAATCATACCTGCACGAGAGAAAAGGGCTGCTTATCAAAATTTAGGTTTTGATTTTAAAAAATTACGTACAAAACAAAAGAACCAAAAAAATATCGAGATGAGGTAATGCGTCAAATGCAAGTGTCTCACAGCTAATGGCCCCGAGCCGTCCGTTATTGCAACCGCAAAAAATAACAGAAAAATGGAAGTTGTATTTTGCGAGTTATGCGGAACAAAAAGAGCTTTCTTTATCAAATCTAGAAAAGGAGTCGTAAACAAAATCATGCATACGTTACCGTTCGAACTGCATTTTCCCGGCTACCAATACTGCGGTCCGGGAACCAATCTGGAAAAAAAGATTAGCTCGAGGAGATCCTGGGATTAATCAACTAGATGAAGCGTGCAAAGAACACGATATAGCTTACTCCGAGAGCTCGGATTTAAAAGATCGGCACGTTGCCGATGAAGTTCTCGCTTCCAAAGCTCAAAGAGTGAGAGACGATTCTTCTCTGACGTGGCGGGAAAAACTAGGCTCTTTGATCGTTAAGAAGATCATGAAAACTAAAGTAAGATTATGAATGGGAAATATAAAAAAATGGACAATCTCGCAAAAGAACTTCATAAACCAGCGCGGAAATTTTTTAAAGACAGAATATGATTGTACTGGGCCTGAATGATCTATGGCAGGCTGACTTGGTAGAATTGATACCTTAGGCTAAACTTAATTAAGGGTTTATCTACCTATTATCCGGTATAGACGTTACCGAAGCTTTCAAGAAAATACTCGTAGGAGCGACACCCCCTAAAAAGTTACAAGTAAATTTAGATAGCAAGTTGTACAAGAGAGACTTCTAAGCACTCCTTAAGCGTCACAACATCAACATGTACTGTACGCATTCGGAATTGAAGGCGAGTGTAGTAGACCGATTTTACAGAACCCTTAAAACTCCGATGTGGAAAAGATTCACCGGGTGGGGAAGTTATAAATGGGGTAGGTATTATCGACGAGTTAGTTTCACGGTATAGTTTCACAGTACAACGATACCATCCTTTCTACTACGAAATTGAAACCAACGGAAGTAACCAGGCGGCACGAACCGTTGCTGAGATGAGCAATACCTAAAGGACCATCTAAAAAACCATAATTTTTCGTAGGAGATAAAGTCGGAATTTCTAAAGAAAAAAAATTCGATAAAGGGTATCTCCAAAATTTTAATAACGAAGGTTTCACGATTCTCAAAGTGCAAATAACTGATCCGGTAACTTATCTTTTAAAAGACGAAACGGGCGAACCCATTCTCAGGGGCTTCTACGAACAGTAAATTTAAAAAACTTCAGTTCCGGACTTTTTTTAGTAGAAAAAGTACTACGTAGCAAGAAAAGGAAAGATGGAAAAATGCTCTACTTGTCAAGTGGAAGGGATACGATTAAAAAATTAATAGTTGGACTGATAACAGTAGCAGCCTTTGAACCCCAACTTTCTACCGTTATATAGGTCTAAATAGATGTGGTAAAAATATCCGTACAGTCCTTTATGGGTCTAAAAATATGTGGAAAAATGTTGTTCCAATTCGGTACGGCATTCTTTCCGGCATTTTTTTAGACCCATTATCAGTTTTATTACATCAATTTTGTTCTTTTTTTTACCAGCAGCGATTTTCTCCAGCTTAACTTTTCTCTGCTTGACAGTTTCTGTCGCACGTTTCTTAGCAAAAGCGGCAGCCATTTTCTCTAACCTAGCTTTTCTCTGGTCGATAGTTTCTGTCGCACGTTTCTTACGAAAAGCAGCGGCACTTTTACTCTTATTAGCTGCTATTTTTTCTTCTTCACTTTGTTTCGGTATTTCACAGATCGATGCTTCTTCCTCCTCATCTTTCACCAGCGAAGCACGCTCTTCAGCTTCTTCATCCTCCATCGGATTGATTACGTCGTCTACAAAATCGTGCAGTATGCTGGTTCTGTAGTGATCGTGCACTAACATATGTATTCCACCGTCCAACACGAATCTCTTATCGTCGTAGGGAGATACGGATGATTTTGAAATTTGAACCGTGGCGAGCTGATGATCCTTACTTTGAATGCTCCTCTACGTGGCTTTCGACGATGTTTTCGAAAATAGTGCTTTTTTTGTAGTCTTCGTGGCAGAGACATTTTTGGATAAACACTTTACTAATCCCTTTAGCCTTTCTAATGCTATCTTCCCTGACTAAAAACGAGTACATTTTTGCTTTCAAACCTACAAATTCTTTCACCGGGATGCTGGCCATCTCATCTTTCATTTTCCCAAGGACTTGTTTGTTTTTAACGCTGTATAGAGGATGCGACGGACCGTAACTGCTGGTGTCGAATCTGTCTAGCTCACTTTTGATATCCAGGTAAAACTTGTCAGTCTCTACCTCATAGAACAGACGATCAGTGTCTGTGAAAAGTAAATGCACGCATCCTCCGTATTTTGGACGCATGAATTCGTAGTGAAATTCGTACATCGTGAGTTTGGAAAGTTCGAGGATGCAGAAACCAGAGTAAGTCGATAAGGCGCACTTGATGGTACAGAGCTTCAAGTTTACCTGTACGAGATTTTCGTTAAGGATTTTGAAGGAATCCGTGTGAGATAGAGCGCTGTGCTTGATAGATTTTTTTGATCAGTGGTTAATTTAACGGATAAACGCTCCGATTGGTTTTCCATCGTTTCTCCCAATACTGAATTATTTTTCAATTTGAAAAAATCTTTTTCAAATGTCGTTGTAGCTAGTTGAAGCTTCTCGGTGTCAAATTCTATGTAGGATTTTAGCCATTGCTTCTGACGAAATTTTAAAATTCTGCGGATGCCTTTCAAAATTAAACTGTGTTTCAAGTAGAATTGTAAATTCCTGTAATGAACTACGTAGTTTTTCTTCGGGAGCAGGTTAGTAGTCAGTTTGGAAGTAGAAACGATCTTCTTGTTTCCTGCCATTTCTTTCTTGAAGGGAGACACGAGTTTTGCCATTATTTTAAACTTTTCCGGTGCTAAAGCATAATCGGTGTGATCGTCGTGTAGCTCAGGCGGATAGTCCAAGTCCATTTCTAATATATAGCCGTATTCCGAATCTTTTTCGACCGATGCCAAGCGAAATTCGAGAAGTTCTAACCTCGTCAACCAGCTAAAACGATCGCACGGAAGGAATTCCGTCATGGCTAGCCCATATAAGTTGATGACATTCAAATCTACTAGATACACAGTAGGTAAATTTTCGTCGTATATGGTAGATAGAGTATATGGTAGATATTTGTTATTGGAAATAGAGTGCCTTTTCGACAGAAAAGTTGTTCCACCTCTGATACCGGAAGTTAAAAAGTTATGCTTTTTCCTTCATGAGTAAACAGTTCTAGTTTGGCTTTGATTTTTTCAACACGGCTGCCCAACTAAACCCTGTTGTGGATACGTAGTAGCAAGGATCTATGCCATCATTGAGCAAACAAGTTTCCCTGAAAGTCTGAAAAATGTCAGCTAGAAGATACACGTCGATCATCTGATATACGAGATGATAATATTTAAAAACCTTCTTCTTCAGCAAATTTCAAACCAAGGTAGAGTGATTGGCCGTCGGTGATACCTTCACCTCGTAGAGAAAAAAAGAATGCTGCTTTAGGAGGTAATTTCTGGTCTTCAACCACATCCATAGACTGTATGAACTCGTATGAGTAGTGACCTTTTTTGCGTCAAGAAATCCAAGATTTTCTCCTTTTTTGCTCCTGGCTCGAACCAGTCTACCGAATCAAGAGCAGTTTTTAAGATGGTGAAGGGTCGATCTTTCTTGTGGTTTTTAGCTAAATTTTCGAGCGAGGCAGATTGGAAACTGTTACTGTCTAAAAACTGCAACCTTACCGAAAAGTCCTTATCCCGTCCGCTGAAGTTAAAGTATCACGTAATGGTCATACTCATGAAACGCTCGGTGCTTCTAGCAAGAACATCCATTCCCGAAGGGAAGCTTTCTGCCGCAGAAATCAGTAGATGCATATCGTAACCTTCGAAGGTATGAAAGACGACCGGGATAGTATTTATTCTCCTAGCCCCTAGATTGCATTTTATGTTAGAAGCACCTCTGAATTTTCCCGTGAAGTGACAGTGATCTCTCACTTTATCAGTGATGATGACTTTGTTGCAGTAGTAACAAATATCAGTTCTCGAGAACTGAATTTTATCGTCGACAGTCATCATCAGATGTTTTGGACGTGCTATAATGGTGGCAAACTTTTGAATTTCGCTATTCATACATTCGTAAAACTTATCCTCCGCGTCATTGCCGAGGTAGAATTTTTGACTCACGATTTCATTTTCTGGACCAAGAACAACGTAGCCAAAACTAGTGGGCGAATGCATACTGACTTTAGTAGATGAACTCGAGGATGGATCGGTGGTACTAGTTTGCACGGGTCTGAGCATACATTCGAAATCTGCATAAATTACCCAAGGATGAGGATTGCGTCTGTCATAGTGTAGGAATTTTACGCGTTTTTGCCAGGCGGTAAGAAAGTGAATACTTGCGCCCTATTTAATCACACACATTTACTGGTCTTCTCCTTCATGGATTGTTCTTTAGCAAAGGCTGCGAAGCAATTACGGCAGTAAAATTTCCTGTGTGTTCCTACACTTCCAAATTGGAGTACACTATCAATATCAAGGATGGAGCAGTAATGAGTATTTCCTTTTTCATCAGCTATTAGTAACAAGTCAATTACTTCTCCTTCCATGTATTTGTTCACTCTAACTGGGTGTAACCCTATCGATCCCTTGTAAGAAATTACATTAATGGACAAATTGTTGACTCGTTCGAAGGAATCAATTTGTCGTAGACTCACCGGGAACATCAACATGGAATGGTCTACAGTATTCAAAAATTGTTCGTAATATTTAACCTCGGTTTCGTGGCACTTCATTTTAGCGGCTAAAACTGAATACAGAAAGCACTTTTCGTCAGAATTTACCACATTCACCATAACTTGACTTTTCTTGCGTAATGCATTCGGCTAGGGTAATAAAGAACTAGGACGAAAAGGATAGATTTTCTCCATTTTTACGGTTATACCCCGAACTTTCAAAAAGTGACAATCACTACCTTTTTCGTCGACAATTTCGAAGGATGTTGTATTTTTTGCAAGCATCGTCCAAGATTTCCGACAAATCTTATTCGTTGTAAATGGCCTTATAGAGGGACAAGAAATAGGCTCGCACGGTCATTGAATACAGTTGAAATTTACAATTGGTCAGTTGATCCAAGCAAGTCGTAATAACAAATTTGAGCGGACAATACAGTAAATTGAATGCAAGGGATGGATCGAGATATTCAATTTTATGGAAATAAATTCGAGGCGTATCATCAAGCACCAACTGCAAGTTACTTCACTTTCAATATTTTTCTTCTCGTTTTCGAAAAGTAAACACTCTGGTCGAAGATTGGATCGATGGTTGGGCAGATAATGGATCAATTCTTGTCGAATTGCGTAAACATTTCCACAATACGTACTCGTAAACGATGATTTTGAATTCATTTTATTTTTCTCAAAAGAAAACTTTTCGTTCCTTTTATTATATAAAGAAAACAATTTTTTCATATCCCCACAATTTCCTTCCTTCCCTAGGTGAGTCTAAATAATATGCGAAAAAATTTACAAATAAAAATAGCAAAAAGCACCACCTCCTCAAGATGGACGAAAAAGGTATTAAAAGGCGGTTTCCCACCCTCTTCAAGATTGACATCCAGCATTTTCTACCCTCCTCCAGATCGGCGGAAGCCACCGGAAGTGACACCCCTCGCGTGATCGGAAGTTACGTCATTACCCCCACTTTGATCGCGTGACCGGAAGTGACGTAATAAGAGGTAGCACCACTCCTCCAGTTCGACGAAAAAGAATGAAAGGTAGTAAAAGGTACTTTCCACCCTCCGCAATATTGACGAATACGGAAAAAAAAGATTAAAAAAAGACACTTTTCAACCCTCCTCCAATTGAATGGAAGTGCATCATTACCCTACTTTGATCAGGTGACTGGAAGTGGGGGTATATAGCTGACTTAATATCGCATTCTACCCTACTTGCTCATCCTAACCCAGGGTCCCCCTTTCCCACAAAAGAAAGCAACCAAGCGAGATACTTCCTCCCCCACCTCAAATCTGCCTAAAGTTATACTTTTCACAATAGTTTTATCTTGCATCCTTTAAGGTGGTGGTGGTGGCGAGGGGAAGGCGGTGTGTGGCCTGGTTGGGGCGGGGGTCTAATGGGATGTGCGGGTTTAGGGGCTATCCTTTTTTACCCCAAGCTGAACCAACAAATACATTTTTGTTAAAAATTTACATTTTGTTTTATAAATTGAAGTTTATCTGACTAAAATTCATTTTTCGAATGAGAAAAATGATTTTCCTTCAGTGGGAAGGGGATTAGTGACTAAATGTTTAGAAATTTCCCCCACCCCCGAAAAATAAATCGCCCCTGGCCGTATTGCATGTCTGAACGGATGGAAATGTTTGATAATTTTGTATTACTAGAACACTGCCGCACTTTTAATTTTCGTTTAAAAATCGGAGTGTAATAGGCGCATCGATTATTATGGCTGTACGCATACAATGAACTGTCCACCGTTCCGCAACTATCACTTTACCTATCTTACCCCCATCTTATGGAAGCAATTGGCTCATGATTTTTAAGCATAAGCAGTTATTACATTTATTTAAATTCTTGTTTTTTTTGTGGGTGTCAGTAATAAAGAGGTTAAGTATAATTTGTGACTTGTTGTGTTCACTGAATCTTAACTGAAATTCTTCTTAAATGTTCAGACCTGGTGACCAAGCCAAAACTGAACTGAAATTATCCGATCCAACTCAGCCAAACAAGAAAGGAAAAAATTATTAAACATTATTGCAGCTTGTAGTTTTATAGTGGGCTTAGTTTGCCAAGAAACATTGCATACAAATTTTAAGTGGTGGCAGCTTGTCATCGCTACAAATATAAAACACATAAAAAATTTCCACGCTAGTTATTAAATTTTGAACGACAAGAAGAAGAACGCTAAATACTAACTTCACCATTTCAAACCAGGTCCAGATTTTCGATCTGCTCCGACAGATTGTAATACATTTTGATATGCATGTTTAGCAAGCAGTATTTTTGCATGCGCTTTAGCAAGCCGTGTATACAATTGTTGGTTTTAAAATATTACAAATTGCGAAAACATTTAGTTTCAAATTTTTAGATTTCACTTGGGTGACTGGCCAAAACTCTATTTTTCAGGTTTTGAAGGGTGCGAGGGGGGGGGGGTCGGCTACAAGTGGGATTTAAAAAATACGAACCTCACGTTTAAATTATGCCTGTTCCTGTGAGTGAACTTCTGTTAGCTTCTAAACATCATAGAATCAAACAATTTTGTTTGCATGATTTGCCCTTAGAGATTTACCTGAAAATCTAAACCGTTGTGCATGGTCGTGGTATGCGATAGAGACAACACATTGGGATTGGAGGGGAGGGCACTGAGGCCATATTTCATGCGAAAGAACAACCTTTTGAGAAATACATATGTAGTGTCAACGTGAGCTTATACTTGCCAAGTTGTGCTGATTAAATGATTGCTGTAAATTTGTTGGTTAACACCCGCCTGCTAAAAAAAAAGCCATGGACCCTACTGATATGCATACATCGTGCATGAAAGAATGTTTTCCTTGAATTACTGTTGTTCTGTTGTCTTTAGTCAACTACTGGACGTGTAGATGAGCTGACTCAATTTTGAATCTTAAAGGGCATTTTAGAAACAGATTAAAGTCCATTCTAGGAAAAGATGAGTCTGGAAATTCTAACAGAAAAATACTAAATTCTGTTGGTTTTACAGATTTACTCTTCCCCTGCTGAACTTTAATCTGCTTCTAAAACGTCTATTAAGGTTCAAATCCGAGTCAGATCATCTACACGTCCAGTAGTTTTCCTAGACTACTAAGCAAAAGTAATTCGAAGAAAAAGTTCTTTCTTGCAGGTTGTGTACATTTTTACTAGGAACTGTTTTCTTAGCAGTGCGGTGTTAACCAACAAATTTACATCGATGCCTTCGATTAGCAAACCTTGACAAAAAATGTAGGTTCTTTCTTGCAGGAAATGTAGCCTCAACCTATCTCCCCCCCCCCCCCAACGTGTCGTCCCTTTCGTGTAACACAACTAAAATGTGTAGAGTAGCGATTCTGGTAAAACTCTGAAGGCAAATAAAAATAAATGTTTTGATTCCGAGTCAATTGGAAGCAGTCACCCACGGACAAGACAACTATGAAACAATCCACACGATTCAAGCATTACCGACAATGCAATTGAAAGAAGTAATCAGGCATGGAAATATTGTATTATTGATGCTGTAATAATAACCAATCTGGCGCCATGCAAACTAAACATGGTAGGTAGGGCTGATATATTGTCCAGAGCAGCCCTACCTACCATATTTAGTATGGCAGCCATACCTACCATATTAAATTCCATGATTGCTAAACGAGCAACGATAGTGTCTCACACTAACCTGATCGGCACTGACTGTAATGGCCTGTCGTAGGGAATCCATTTCCAGTCACCAACCAAAGCAGGTACAACAGTTTCCTCATCGTTACCGCCAAGAGAAAATAACTATTACGAAGGGAAAGCAGCCCTTACCTGTAACGTGTAGACTTCGGGTTATACAATTTCGGCCTATTTCAACCACTGATTTTGTGGCAGCAGAGAAAATATATTGGCAAGGCGAAATCGGTATGGTATTTTACAGTAGCGGGTTACAACTACCTCCTTATGTTGGTTGATAGAATAATGTCTGAATAGAAAGGTAAAATCAATATTTTTTTGTAATTTCATGCAGGTTATTTATTCCAGCCACGGAACACGTTATCCTGTTTTTCACCCTATTTACCTTATTACAATTTGGAATGACAGTATGCTGTCTGAATAGCAAAAGTAAAATCTATAATTTTGTAATTTCAAACACATTATTGATTCTAGTTTCGGTGCACGCAATGTTGTTCACCCTATTTACCGTGAGTATAAATAGATAGTTGATTCGAATAATAAGGCTCTTTTATTCGTGCGATATGCGTACAACCATCAGCAAGCTAGCCTTCAGATTCAATAAGGAACAAATTATTTATTGATATGCATTTGAAAAGCATTCGAGTATCTTCAGTCAGCACGTTAATAAGGACTACCACATCAGCTTTGATTTTTTTAGTAATCCTGGCCAATGTAAACATGCATTCATTGCATTCAAGAGAAAACACGAAGATCACTGCTTTAATTTTTTTACGTCATGAAAGGAACTTGTTCATCCATCAAGCTACATAGGCCGCCATAGTTCAAGGGAAAAAAGAAATGCACAATTCGCAGAGGAAGTAGAGCCAACAAAAGTATTAATCTTGTGCACATAAATCTTGGCATTTTTTGCTCAACTGGCTGCTATAGAAACACTGCAGGTCGTGGTTTGGCCGGTTTTAAAATATGAAGTTCGATCTGTCCTTCAAAATGAACTTCTGGGTTTATGCCAGGAAAAATGAAATCCAGTCGTTCATGACAGACTCTGTGCAGTACAGCCTGATGCTATAGTTTGGCATTCGTCATCACGTCCTGGTCGCCGGGATGCATCTCCGGGTGCATTACGTCCTGGTGCATCTCAGTATGGCCCAGACTTAACTGATGCATTGGAACCTGCTCTCTAGTGGTGTTGCGCCAGTGTGCATCTCTTGCTCTGCATACAGTTTGTTTCAAAAGAGAAGCCAAAAGTGCACAAATTCAAACACAAACCCGACGTTTTGACCAGACGCCAGCTCATAATCAAGGAAAAAACAAAATAAAACCCTTAAAATTGCATCCTGGCACAAACAGAAGAATGCAGAAAAAATTTTCCTAGTTAAAATAAACAATTAAAATTTTTTTAAACTGTAAATTAAAAAATATTTTAAAATTAGGAAGAGGAGTGTAAGAACTGGCGACTTTTGCATACGGTCAGAGTTTTATTTCCTTTTGCCTAGTAATGCAAGAGTCAAACAGTAATTTTTAAGGAGCCTTGGTGTAGAAATTTGGTAATTGACGACGCTGTAAGGACCCTACGTATATACTTAGCATCCTTAAAAATTAAATACAGATAGTAAGCACTCACACCACTCATCCACAACACTACTTGACCGCATTCGTTATATCATTTACAAATGCTTCCCCTTGTCACTCGGATACGATGGAACCAAAAAAGGTTGTAGTTGGAAAATTTCTGCAGTCTGACAATTTTAAATTTCACGATTGCAGTTTTAGGGACTACATCAACATCTATACCAAAACTCATTAAATTCGATTAAAACCTTTTGGAGATTTTGATGTAAGCTAACACTGTCAAATTCGTTCTAGTTTTCGTTCTGGTGATTCGTTTCTACAACTATGCAGACCAATCCACTCTGCTGATTTTCAGATTGTTTTACAGTGGACTACAGAGTTACAGAGTTACATAGTTATGGAGTTTCCGGAGTTGCGGTGCACTAAAATGACCAGTTTTACTATGAGCAAACTCACCTTACATGCCAAATCACTTATCCAAAATTTACCCTCACTGATCGAAGAATATTTTTTTGAACTGTAACTTTTAAATTGTCAAACACTTTACTCCGGCATTCAACTTTATATATAGCTTATGTGTGTTTCCATAGAATCGGCTGATCATTTATATAATTTCCGAAAATAATAATAATATTAACAAATACGAATTCAATGTGGGAGCAACATGAAACGCAAGGACAATGAAGTCACTGTCAGCGAGCTTAGTGGACAGCGTAGAATTTTAAAAATCGAAAAGTCTATCAGGAGTAGTGCAACAACAGAACCTCTATAGCATGACTCAATAATAATTACAAAATTTTACAAAGCATGGAAATATTTAGATTGCCAATTGTCAACTGTTAGGAGGACTGAATGCAATAACAAACAGATTAATAACAAAAAGTTAAAAAATCAACATGGTTTGCGTGTCAAAAACCAATCGCCAGATTTTGGTTGTTTAATTATTCACGGAATTTTTCAATGGTGGTAGAAGAGCCAGCAGACAGACTCGGGCAGAAAATTCCAACCTCAACAACACTAAGGGAGAAGATTTCCTCAACTATTTAAGTGTACAGGTTAACTTCTGAGTTTAAGTGAATGACCACGTGTCGAGAACATATTGTTGTGCCAACAAAAGGAGTGCCAAGGGAAATTTGTCATGGTTTAATTTTAACAGTCGTAATTAGACCCGCCTTCAGGCTTCAGAATTTAAGTATTTCCAATTTCGTAGACTGTTAAAGGTCAAGGTAGGTGAGATTTCATAGTCCTGGTGGGTATTTCGTGAATCTCCACATCTATCCATGTCAAGGCGACCAAACCTGACTTGGATATTCCATGATGGACACACAAAAACTTTGCAAGCACAAATTTTGATTTTAATGTCGAAAGTAGAAATGCTGCGGTTTACAATAGCTAAGCATTTGTATGGTGTTGAAGTGCTTTGGGAACAACGATGACTAAACTTTAAGTAACTGTAAAACCAGTCGTCAAGATTTTTAACAGAATTTACATCTGGTAGAGCGTTTTCAATTCCAATACACGGGATGGGCCTAAACCTTTCACCCAAACATAAAGGGTGGATTCTATGATTCAAAGGAATAATAAACGGTCAATAAACGTGTCACCTGAAATGCTCCCTAAGAAAACACCAGCCCTTTCAAAACTCAGTCCCACCTCAATAACTGAATACGTTTGAGTTACGTTTGTGCAAAATAACAGTATTAAGGGCTATGAATCCACCACAATGGCGAGATGAAATCCACCCAGAAAGGGGAGGAAACGATGGGCACGACTTAGCCCTCCTCTTGTTGCTAATGTTCAATGTCATACCACATCCCATACCAGAAATGGATTCCCCCGAAAGGGACCCACAAAGGGAGCCTCTTATTGTAAACGCTGTGATCAAAACGGTTTCGAGGAAAATGGATTGAAAGAAGGCATGCATGGTTCAAAGTGTACGAACAAAACATTGCTATATGTAATACACAAGAACCAACGGCCATCAAACGTAGTACTACATCAGATTTTCATCACATGCTCTTAAACAGGACCATGTAACTGGCTTTAGAATTCCCCCGAAAGGGGCCCTGCAGGCATTAACTTGAGATATTCCAATCCACAGATACCATACGAGTGTAATGAACAAACCTCTACAGTGAAATCAATGACATAAAATAGGGATTCATCACTGCATTGTCAGTAGTACATCACAGTAAGAGGTCTCACAGCATCTCAACAGTACAACGAATGGCGAAAGATTATGTCATATTTAAGGTAAATGTTCTACATGTTCCTTCCCCTCTAACCCCGATGTACGCTTCCATGCACCGTCCCATTAACTACCGTAACCATTCAAGACGTCTAGGGGGATTTCGTACCAATTCCAAACAAGCCACTATTTAATCACGGAGTACCTCCTTTGGGACTGGCTGACTGTAGACGAGTTTCAACAAATGCCCTCAAAAGTAAAAGTCAAGGGGATTACAGTCTGGGGAACTGTGGGCCTGGCGATTTGAGCCCTTTCTACCTATCCAACTTCTCGGGTAAACAATATCCAGAAATTTTCGGACAGTAATTTGGAAGTGTGCTACAGCACCATCATGTATTTTTTTCACATGCAGTGGTATCTCCTCAAATAACCCAGGCAAATCGTGTGGCGGAAATAAAAAAAAAATAGATTCCCTACAATTCCACCCCATACATTCACAGAAAATGTCTGCTGGTGCCTTGATTGTACAATAGCATAGGGGTCTTTATCTGCCCACATGTGATTGTTATGGGAGTTCATAATAGCCTCTCTAGTAAATTGGACCTAGTCTGTAAACTGAACCATATGCAAGAAATGTGGATTCAGAACACACTGGTGTAATAGCTGTCGTGTCTCGCGATGTTATTCTTCACCATCAATAACTTTCGGCTGGATTAACGAGCACTCCCTGGATTCCGTTGAAGCATCGCACATTGCGTGAGTATTCTCAATGAGCCTTGGTCTTAACCCTGGTGTTGAGTTTTACTCATTAAATAATTTTAGGAATAAGTTTCTCCGAGTTTAATTGCTTCAACCTTATTTGCAAAGCTTGAGAATTTGCAAGTTAATTAATTTTAATAATAAACCTAAAACCTCTTTTCTGTTTTCTTATGTTTTATTAATTCTTTTAAGTGTCATATGTAAATTTTTCTTCTCACATAAATACTGCCTCGATATTGTCGGTGACATCACTCGGCACTCATAATCACCACTTTGCACTTGGAACTTGTCATCTTGTAGTCTCCTATTGTAGAAGTGCCGACGATGGTCACGTGAGTCGCTTGGGCCGTTGGCTCTAACATTACGGAGTCGTGAGGAATAAGGCATGGTTCACTGTTCTTTTTCTAGTACGCTGAAATCGATTAGCTGTATGGACGAAGCTAGTTGTGTTTGCATAAATTTTGCTGCATGCGAGGGATTTAAAATTTTATTGAACTGGACCATGCCCATGGTTTGTTTCATGAGGTCTGGGATTTTGTGAAGCCGTAATGTTAAATTAACCTAATTCCTGTTTCTTATATGTGTTGCATAGGTTAGCATAAAGTAGGCTAGTTGAATGC
>JAHWFP010108576.1:0-10884 GCA_023313725.1 Lithobius niger
ATAGAAGCTAAGCACGAGTAAAATGGATGGCTAAGGATAGATGCAGTAGCACACCATCAAACTGGGCCTCCAACGCAACATAACCGATTGGTTATTAAAGGTTAATTGCGGAGTACAGGCAGCCAATGCTCATTCGCACTGCGATGATTTCGCGGTGCGTTCAGTCATCAAGGAAGGCACAACCTGTTTCTAAGGATTTATAACTGTCGATTAATCTTTTCCACAATATCGGACCAATTTTGGACGATTATGGACCTTGGTCGGGGGTGGTAATCATTCCGAATTGGTACGGGTCATCGGGTCACCAGATCATTGGGTCACTCTATTGTGATGGGTCACCAGGTCACGGGTCAAAGAGCTAGATCTGGTGGTGACCCGGGATGATCCAATGATCCAGCAACTCGTAGTGACCCGATGACCCGCCGAACTGGATTGACCCGCTAATCCACCATGCCATATTGTCTGCAACCCTTCCGTGTTCCTGACGCAAACATGGCTACGTCCTTTTCTGGGTAACGTCATTTAGGGGCAGCCCAGCTCCGTGAGATGCATGAGTGAGCATGAATGAGCATGAATGAGACATCGTTCGTTACGGTAGATGTTTGCAGTGAAATATTTTTCGTCTGCGGCTTGAGTAGTCAGTACAATTTATTTTTCGCCGTCAGAGTGGTAATTAACCACTAACACGCGTTTTTTATGGGGAAAAATGACACTATTGTGCGCGCAGCATATCTTGAGTTCTACAGGTATTTTACGAGCGGCTACATCTTCCTGAAGGAAGCGGCTTTAATCGACGGCCGCCATTGTTTTTGTAACCATCTAAGATATCAACAAGGTGCTCTACTATCGAAAACATACAATCGATTATCTGTAATCGTTCTGGGGCGAACTCAAGACAGCCCGCGGACACTATACAATACGACTTATAGTCGTAGCGGAACTACACACTCACAGGCGTGTGTACTCATTTACACAGTGGTATGATTTCATGACGACTGTTAATTTAAGGGGAGGAGAATTTTTTATGCTTTATAAAAAACAATGGGCCGGTATAAGTGATTTAATGCACACTTTTGGTGAAGCGACGTACGAGGAGCTGTGGAATCGTTCGAGGGGGCGAAGCCAAAGAGGATGGTGCACACTGCACAGCTCCTCGTACGTCGCTTCACCAAAAGTGTGCATTAAATCACTCATACCGGCCCATTGTTGCAAAATCCATGTTATAACTGTTTTATTACCATACTTTACATCGCTTTTACAGGAGTTATTTAGTGATTTGTCTGCATTTATTGCACCATTAGTGAGCGCTCATAATTTACGTAACGCTTTGTTCTAGCAATTTAGACCCCCCACTCCCTCTTTGTAACGCCGGTGTAACACTTGGCGTGACCCCCCCAAGAAATTATATAACAATTTCTTCCTCCACTTCCACCCCCCCCCCCATCAAAAAAGTAAACAACTGTATAATTTTTTTTTTATGAATTCGTGTTTGTAAGCTGTACATATACCTAGGGGTGTAAGGACTCAACCAGAAAAAAAATTAAGTCTTAAAAAACAGACGTCAGAAAAATAATTTACAATGTAAAAAATTTAAGAATTTACAAAAAATAGTTAAAGAAATAAGCGAAAAATAAGTTTTTGAAAGTTAGTGTGTTACGTAGCATGTCGCCATACCCCTCTCCCCATAACAGAATAGTACCACGTTTGGTGAATGAAAACCCTGCTTCCCCCCCCCCCCCCCCCCTCGGATTTACGATCGCTCCTTTAGCGCCGCTTTGAGCTAACTTTGGAAGAGCGTATTCTTTGGGATCATTAGGGTTGCACGAGGTTTGCTTATTTTTAAGAGTAGATGATGGTGCGAAGTGAGGCAGTCGCTGGTGAGAGGGGGGGTTAGGCGTAGCTGTTGTTTGGTTCATCGCGAAATGTCGTTGGAGTTGGGCATGGCGGCCATTTGCAATTATTAGCGATGATCGAACATACACTGTTTCACTTTGAATTAACTATTTCGTCTCGGTTTCCAATTTGAAGGAAATCGCACGATGGTAAGCATAATTTCGAAATGGCGGCCATCTTAGATTAACAACGACGATGGTACATTCATTGTTTCGTTTGATTCAAGTAATAGATGGGTCGCTTATGTGCTTAATCTAAAAGAAATCGGGATTTTGACAGGGGCAGATGTAGGTTAGAAACGCAGATACGGAGATTGTAGGAGCGCAAGAAAGAGCAAGAAATTATTGACCTTGAAACTTTAGTTATCTTATCACATCAACAAAAGTGTGCGCTATAAGTGTACAGTATAAGTGTGCGGTAAGCAGTATAAGTCACCCACCTTTGTTCCAACAATGGTGAGCACACTCACCATTGTTTGAAGTCGCTAGGTTACGAGATTTATAATGCACACTTACAACAATGAAAACGGCAAAAGTATGGTAGATGCCAACAATGCAGTTATTGAACGACTGCATAACAAACAAAAAATAAAGCAGCGAAAATGTTATTTGCCAACAGATTCGTGCAAAAGACATATTTAAGAATCATAACGATAGTTAAAAATAAAAGTCTTTAAAATGAAGGGAAAAACCTGGAAAAAAATAAAACCTGTCTAGCTAAGAAAAAATAAAATCACACAGAGCTCCCACGAAATAAACGGGAAGAATTTGACAAAAACTGTACGTAGCACTTTTTGCAAGTTTATAATTTTCTGTATTCCTGTTATTGTTTGTGTGTGTAAAGTCTGTGTTCAAGCACGCCATCTACACACAAGCGCCTGCTGTGCTACGTAGTGGCACTGACAGTTTTTTAATGAATATAAAAGAAATTAGAAAACAAAAACGAACTCGTTTGATGCTTTTAAGGTTTAACTCGTCCGAAGTCAAATCAGCAAAGGAGCACAAATAAACTTTCCTGTAAGGTTTCAGATACTGTGTTGCTGTACTGTTCAGTCGGTAACAGGACAATTCGTTCCCGGACATTTGGTCTCCGGACAATTCGTCCCAAAAATTTTGTCCCCGGACATTTGGTCCCCGGATAATTCGTCCCAAATTTCGTCCCCGGACAATTTGTCCCCCATTTGTTATAATAGTTTAGAGTGCGTGTTTTCATTTTTTTTAAATAATGGTTATTAGTAAATTCATGATTTGTGCCTCTTAGTTTTATTTTTGTAAAATCTAAAGGTACATTCCTCCCAGTTTGATTATTTTCTGTGTAGCTCGGTTTTGCAACATTACTTCAGACGCTTCTAAACGTAGTGTCCATGTCGCAACTATTGCTTCATATTCCATTCCTTGTCACAAGGTCGTCTCAGAAGTTGTAGGTTTTGTTTTCCAGATTCGATAGGCGTTTTGGTCCCAGCTTACTTCTTTGACTTCTTACAGACCCGGGTTCGATCCTGGTGAAGGGAAGTGTATATGTACGGGGTTTTCACCGGTTGTTTCCTGCCCGTTGCACGAGGGTTTCCTCCGGGTACTCCGGTTTCCTCCCTCATGCGGCAAAAAAACAACTATCCTGGTCGCGATCCCCGAGCGATGGAACATTGATTAATGTAAACATGGATACTCTATCGAGCACTACGGGGCTCTCTTTTATGTTGTTCGTTGTAGAGCACATATACAGGGTGGTCCAAAAGTCGGGCCTACCTGAATATATCCTAAATGCTGTCAAATATCCTGAAAACAAGTTTATAGTAATATTGAGTAAACAGCGGGGATTCAGATGAGTGTAAAGACGATGACCTTGAAGACCTCCATCAAGGTCATCGCCTTGCTAACTTCTAAAGGAAGCACCGTAGACCATCAGTGCAAATTTGAAAGTTGTAGGTAATCATTAAAAACTGCCAACCCAAGAAACAGAATGGAAATCCATGTAGAAACGCCAGAGTTATGTGCAAAATACCCTTTTTGCACATAAACTTCACTGCAAGAGCTACTTGTCAAGCAGTGAAGCACACCGCACACTGCTGGAGAAGTTCGAAAAGAAAACTGAGCTGCAGCACATCTTAGCCGGAATTCAACTACTCCCAATTTGGAACCATGCAGTCATTTTGTAATTGGGGGAAGAGTTCTTTCGTCTAGTCTTTGTAAGGGGTCATGAAGTGTTAGTCTCTGGCAAAGGGATGGAAGTTAGAGAAGATGTAAACAAACTAGAGGGGAAATTAAAGGTTAAGCTCCAATGGCACATTCATCATTGGAATATGATTCTTTCAATGTTTTTGGGAACATTTTATTATATGTAATCAGCCTTGTTCTTTCTTTAAAAACTGTCACGGCACATTTTTCACATCTACTAATTTTTGACTACAGATATCATCGATGGATAGCCTAAGAAGGAATACGAAACCTTCCCTCTTTTTTATACGTATTTCCTGGGGAATGAAAAGGAACAGAGTTTTGTTTTGTATCTTGAGTTAATAGGGAGCTGGTCAAGATTTTAGTCAGTCTCGTGGAAGGGCGGGGGAGGGGTTCGAAATTCTGTCTATCCCGAAGTCAATCCAACTCTATACCTCTTCCCCCCCCCCCCACCCCCATTCGCCATTAATAATGACCCATCCCTAAGGCTGATTAAGAAATAAGAACTACACTTCAGCACACTTCAGCCATAATTCAATTACTCTCAGTTAGCCTGATGAGACATTAATTACCTGCACTTCAGCGCAGTTCAGCCGTACTTCAACTA
The DNA here is from genome assembly GCA_023313725.1 of Lithobius niger. Taxonomy (NCBI): domain Eukaryota; kingdom Metazoa; phylum Arthropoda; class Chilopoda; order Lithobiomorpha; family Lithobiidae; genus Lithobius; species Lithobius niger. Next base: position 4,675 of record JAHWFP010108576.1, read on the forward strand.
CTCTCAGTTAGGCTGATGAGTAAATAATTAACTGCACTTTAGCAAATTTCAGCCAGATACACAGAACACTAATTTCAGATGGCAGCCTACGCCAATGCAGAACTCGTGGACATGATCGTGTGCTATGGTTTGGCCCACGAAAATGTTCGTGAAGCTCTTCGAATTTATGCAGAACGGCATCCTCAACAAAGGCATCCAATAATACGAACGTTCAACAGGACACTTGCTCGTTTCCTGGAAACGGGCAGCATTGTAGCCCGTCCTCGAACAGGTCGGCCTCGAATTGCAACAGACGACAACAATAGTGTAATGGTTCTCGCAGCAGTAGCCGAAAACTCGCATACCAGTAGTCGTGCAGTTGGAAAGGCACTTGACATCAGTCATGAGTCTGTCCTACGTGTCCTGAAGAGGAACAGTTTCCATCCATACCATGTTCATCTTCATCAGGCGCTGCGAGCAATAGATTATGACCCCCCCTCTGCAATACTGCGATTGGTTCTTGGGAAGAACTACTGTTGACCCTTTATTTTTCAATCATGTATTTTGGACGGACGAGGCGCAATTCACACGGGATGGCATCGTGAATACGCACAATGTGCACTACTGGGCAGACGAGAATCCTCACTAGTTGCGAGAAGCCCGACATCAGGAACAATGGCGGTTTAAAGTCTGGTGTGGGATCCTAAATGGCCACATCATTGGCCCAGTGTTCTACGATGGAACTCTAAATGGGGAACGCTACCTTGAACTCATTGTAGATGACGTTGTAACTGACGTTATGGACAACCTGCCACTAGCGACGGTGCAGGCAATTTGGTACCAACTTGATGGAGCCCCACCCCATTTCCGTAGAACTGTGCGACAGCGGTTGGACGCTTTGTTCCCAGGACAGTAGATCGGTCGAGCTGGCCCAACGGCTTGGCCTGCTCGATCACCAGATTTAACTCCGCTGGACTTTTTCCTGTGGGGCCACGTTAAAGCCCAAGTGTATGAAACCCCCACAACAACAGCTGAAGACCTAAAGGAACGGATACATGCAACATGTAGAGCCATCCCAGCAGCAACATTCGAACGGGTACTACATTCCACAACGTCACGGGCACAAGCATGCCGCAATGAGATGGGGCACCATTTCGAGCACCTTCTTGATTGATTTCCATCTTATTTTTATTCCACACAAACGTGATGGTCCAAGTTGGGCCCTTAACCCCCCCCCCCCTCTTTATTGGTCAAAATTAATCCTCCATTTCTGACTTAATAGTAGAGGTTACGAAAACAGCCTTCAAGTTGCAAGTTTGCAGCTTTTGTAGTTGTTTACAAAGATATTTACAATTAATTTATTTACAAGTTCGTTACAGTTATGTACGCCCATGTTATTTGTTTAGAACCCACTAATAACATGTCTGACCACATACCACACCCGTTGGTCCTGAACAATAAAATGGTGACAGAAACATTGTTCAAATTTCACGCAATGAAATACACAAAACTGGCTAATACCCGTAAAACAACAAACAAACATGAAATAAACAGCGTTGGGATAACTGTGTACAACAGACCGGAGATGCTAGCTGGTCACTGCCTTCTAACCTTTCCATTTACTTCACTGCTTGACAAGTAGCTCTTGCAGTGAAGTTTATGTGCAAAAAGGGTATTTTATTTTGGACATAACTCTGGCGTTTCTACATGGATTTCCATTCTGTTTCTTGGGTTGGCAGTTTTTAATGATTACCTACAACTTTCAAATTTGCACTGATGGTCTACGGTGCTTTCTTTAGAAGTTAGCAACGCGATGACCTTGATGGAGGTTTTCAAGGTCATCGTCTTTACACTCATCTGAATCCCTGCTGTTTACTCATTATTACTAAAAATTTGTTTTCAGGATATTTGACGCCATTTAGGATATATTCAGGTAGGCCCGACTTTTGGACCACCCTGTATATTGACACGTTAGGGCCAACAATTTTAGTTCACAGATCGCATCTGAAGGGCGCCACCAGTTCCAAACACGAAATATGAAGTTTGATATTTGCTGGTCGGCTTTTAGGTCCAGCAGCCTATCAGAAAATTGTAAGGGCTATTTTTATAAAAATCTTTTATTTATTGTTCGTGGTTTCTAACTTTTACTTGGTAAAAGAAATTGTAAAAAAAAAAAAAAGGGGAAGAATTGTCCGGGGATGAACATTGGGACGAATTGTCTGGGGGCGAAATGTGTGGGGACAATTTTTTTGGAACAAATTGTCCGGGAACGAAATGTCTGGGGACGAATTGTCCGCGACTCGTTTAGTCCACATGAAACCTGACTGCTGTATTCAAATTATTTTACTTTTGCGTTCTACTCGGATAATTGACATCGCTGGAATGTGTTTAAAAACTATCGTCTTAGTGTGCTTATCTTTTAAGGCAACTGAGGGTTCGTGCGACTCCTTGAAAACCTGGAAATGTCAGGAAAGTAATAATGAAATTCCATGCTGGAAGAGTGCTTGAAAATCTTGATAAATCTTGATATATGTATCCAAAACCTTACCTTAAGCATTAAACGAGTTCATTTTTGTTTTGTAATTCGTGCTATTTTGGTGTACCGTCCAGTTTAGATTAGTTTGTTTTAATGTTTTGTATCTTTATCACTTACGGTTTGCACAAACCAATGCAAACAAGCCCTTTAATCTGCAGTCTACGTCTTGCAGCTGGCGTTTGATGATTGGCATTAATGAATAATAACTATGTTTAAAACAATGTAAAACAATCAATCTGGTCGTTTAGAGCTCCTTAACACACTGCCCTCACTGGAGCCTTGGTTGGAGTACAATGTATCATATCAAAAACCAAAACTGGTAAAAGGGGCCGCCAAGTTCCGAATGGTTCGGCCTTTCAAAGGAGTGATAGCAACACACCAAAACATTCGCCAAGTTATCGCACCCCTTAATAGTTCAAACGTTAAATGAAAACTAGAACATTGCTACTTTGGGTAGCAATGTTCAAGTTTTCATTTAACGTCCAAAGTATTATTCGGTGCGATTAAGTTGGCGAATGTTTTGGTGTGTTGATATCACTCCTTTGAAGGGCCGAACCTTTCGGAACTTGCCGGCCCCTTTTACCAGTTTTGGTTTTTGATATGATATCAGTCCTTTTTCTTTAAATACTGTATTAGACTCAACTCCACTATCGTGCAGATGTGTAATAAAGTGGCACGTCAACAAGAAATTGGTTTTCCACAATTGGATACTACCTTTTGCCTATAGGCCGAACCATTGGTCACCTCTTTATAGGTTTTGGTTTGGTTTTAATTTTGTTGTAATTTTTTATATTTCGTTACTTTTGGTGTGTTGATATCACTCTTTTGAAGGGCCGAACCACTATCAACTTGGTGGCCTCTTCACCAGTTTTTGGCTTTGTTTATTTTGCTTTGTTTTTAGAGTTGGTTTATTTTTCGTGAATTGGACGTGAATACAATTTCTTTGGCAACGTTGTTTAGATTTATCGTGCGACACTAGTGTGTGTCTAGGCACGCACGTCAGTATACACGTTGTCATTGTCCGAACTTTGGATGTCCAATGAGAGACGATACCGACAATACTAACAATAGTTATAACAATATTTTCGTACTTACGCGCCATCCCACGCCATCCTCGTTACACCCCTAGGCTCCAAACCATAAAAGGTACGCTGTTCGTATCGTACTGGAGCTATTAGTCCAATTTCTTAGCTGGAAGCCTTCCCGTTATCTCGGTATCGATGAATAATCACCCCATGGAAATTAACATGGGGATGAGCGGACTAGAATTAGCTAGCTAGCTAGTTACACATTTTCAACGTTATTGAGGGTCAGATTTTGCACTGAAAGCAGCTTAGCTGGCATTCCTACACGAGTTAATTTTTGTCAGGTGGGTCATTGCTCTTGATTTCAACCCAATTTAAGCTTTTGTACAGCATTATTATTTTTCCCCAAGTAGCTGAAATGTGCCCAACTATGCTTCAAGATATAAGACAGTGACGCTATGGCGCCGCGCTACAATGGTTTACAACCTCGACAATTGAGTTGATGTGATGTTTGTTGTGATGATTGTTGCCTAACTTGGCGCAGTACAATGTATTAATTTGTGTTTCTTTGTGTTTGCTTGTGTTCTTGTTTTCAGTGGTTTTGTATTTAGTAATAGAGTGAGCGCATAACTTCGGGTTAAGGCTCCAAAATAAAAATATCTCTCTCTCCCTAACTCCTGAACCACTTGACCAATTAGAAAAGGCCTTATGGAAAGGACACATCTACAGAGCAATACCTGTAAAATGAGCTAAGAACCAGCTTTATAGGACAAAGAGTTTGACCTGTAGAGAGTGTAGCAAGAAGAAGACAATAATGGAAAATCACGATTCCAGCTCAAGTCCAGATATCCTATGTGCAAATCGGAAATTAATAAAAGTCGGGACCGGGGCCCGATAAGTCCAATAAAACTTGTATACTAAATTTGAGCAGAAAATATTGAAAGACAGACAAATAAAACATCGAAATTTCGGCTTTATGGGAGGTTCAAACCTCCTTTACTAATGAGTAACGATGTTATCCTTTCAACCATAACAATACGACTATACTGTATACACAACCAATGGCGCACAGGCTTGTAAACAACAGGTATATTTCGATGCCGGTTTTTAACAACACGTGTACATGCTCGAATCAGTTACGTTCAATACTCGGAGAATGAGGAAGCCGCCTCCTCCGAAGTACCCCTCGTTATTGCTTAATCCAATACGAATACCCTATCCAAGCTGAAGATAGTAATCCAATCTTGTCCTTTAGTGTATTGCAGAGTAAAAAATCCAACAGGTGCACATGTATAACCACAAGAAATGCGACGTTGTCAAGCAAGGAACATCCAGAAGCGTCGCATTTCTTGTATTTATACATCTGCACCTGCTGGCTTTTTGGAGCTTGAATTACCTAATCAAGCTCCTATACGCCTAGCAAGCGAGGTCGGCATGGTATGAATCCTCATCATCGAAGACCGCTTTTCTTAAATAAATTGGGCTGCGCTTGCGCCGACTCTGACGTCATGTATTGTGATCTCTGAAATCAACATGGCTGTCGTTGTCGATCCGACGAATCGACGCAACTCTGGACCACGAAGCGACGCAACTCTGGACCACGAAGCGACGCAACTCTGGACCACTTGGACTAACAAACTAGTGATACTTATGAAACGTAAGGGGGACTGCTCCGAACGTAAAAATTGTATTCGAGTGTATTATGCTACAATTGGCAATGTGGAATTTACGTTAGACTCGCTAAATAGCTACTAAAAGAAACGATCGCGGTCCTAAGCGCAAGGCCAGCTGAGATAGTAGCTGATTCCTGGATCAACTCTTATCTTAGCCGGCCTTGCCTATGCGCGACCTCCCGGCGTAGACCCGTGCGCCATCACGCCACGCCGCCACCGCCCATGATTTTCCCAATATTCCGCACGCCGTTGCTGAATAATTTCATCACGCCACCGCTGCCCGCCTCCGTTAATTTTTCGGTGCGCCACGCCACTAGGTAGTTTTGAATTTTAATTCAAAATTTCAGTTTTAACTTTTTAACGAGTTTTTCACGATCGGAGGAACCTTAAAAACAAAAAAGGTAAGAAAGATGAAAATCCTTGAAATGTCAAAACGAAACTCAAGACAAACAAATGTGCTGAAGTACTTACTCGTCATAGTGTGCTAGTTATTTTTCACATTCGTGCAATGAGATTGGAGGTGTTAATGTTTTACACTTTTAAGTCTCCTGCTACAGGTCAGCCACGATTACCAGCCCTCAGTCAGTTTGCATGCATAGCATTCCCATTAAAGACCATAGCCATAAGTTAAATTTATTTCTAACAAAAATAAAAATTCCTAAACATAGTGATCATTCTGACTACCACATGGCCTTGTCACAAATTATGTGTAGAACAGCGCTTTTTGTGGTTGTTGTAGTTGTGTTTTTTTTTTCGTCCCACCAAGTAAAACTAGGGTGCCGGTAACAACAACTGCATGCTGTTATTTAAACCCCCAAAAATTTAGCATAAATAAGTCCAAACTAATTACCCTTCTTCCCGCCATACAAAATAGTCTTATATTTTTTTCTTTTTTTGGGGGTGGAGAGGGAGGCTGGTCAGTGTTGCAAACAATTCGAGCCTTAGCTTGCAATTTTCAACAACAATATGTGCTATCACGTATGCCGTACAAAATCAA
>JAHWFP010108577.1:8091-53218 GCA_023313725.1 Lithobius niger
TGACAGTATATGACAGTATATAACTCAGTCTCATCCGGTAAAGCGTATGATTCGAGGCCTTGGGGCCGAAACGACCTCAACCTATTCTCAAACTGTCAATGGGTGAGAAGTCCGGCTTCCTCGTCTGAAGCCTGGACATCGGATGCGAGTGCCCAGTGGGCCACTTTTGGTAAGCAGAACCCAAGCTGCCAGCGATATACCTTCGTTCCCATCACTGTCTACAAGCCTGATACACAGGACAATACAAGGGGGCAACCAATTCCATGCATGCGTCCCATCCAGACTACCTGTACATTAGTTTTGTTGGTTGGGAAGATGCGAGGATTTAAATTTAGTCAATTTTGTCTGGAGCAGACACTGAATGCATAAAATTTAATTGAGTTATTCTGGAAAACTTTGTTGGGTGTGTGAGTATAGCATTGCTGCTGCACTACAATTGCTATGCTTAGTGTCTAAGAGAACTCTTCTTATAAATTTGTTTCTTATTTCTCAGCTCATTTTGGAAAGGACGGGGTACACGCTCGACGTTACAACAGGACAGAGAAAGTATGGAGGGCCTCCACCAGACTGGACGGGAGTACAACCCGGAAGTGGTTGTGAGGTAAGGCCGATTGTAAGTTCAATGGAGCGTAATATCTTTCTTTTTTAAATTAAGTTAAGCCAGTTAAAAAAAGGAACGTTGGCTCTCGCCTTGCTCATGTTGGGTCTTTTTTTTTGGTGTGGGGGGCGGGGTTAAATTGTGACATCTCGTAAAATTACGAGAGTTGACGATTGCGCAAGTGCTCACAGGTTTGGAACCCTTATGGAACATTAGTTTCTATTACAGCGCTGCAGCAAACTGTTCTGCACACAGTGGTATCCCATTACTTATGGGTTGATTGCTGCTGCTCTTGCCAAATATAAAAGGGAAAAAAGAATGTAGATGGGGATAGTGAAACTAGAAGAAATTTCTGTCGGGATGGACAATTTCCGATCTCTTGACGGCATTTTCGGCAAACTATTGCAGGCCTTCCAGTTTCCTACTTTTCCTACTTTACACCTACTTTTTTGGTGAATGTCCTACTTTTTTACAAATGTCCTACTTTACCTACTTCTAAAAAGTTTAAAATGCATCACATTCTGAAGTTTGTAAAACTCTGTACAGACGCAGACCAAAATACAATTTGAACTAACAAAGCTGAGCCAATCAGATTGTTACAAGAGAATTATTACAGTTTTCAAGGTTTCTACTTTTTCGAAAATGCAGTTTTAGATATCTGCTGGGAATTCTTCGGTAATTTTCTGACGACACTCTTACAGAAACAATTAAGTTACTTTGGTGCACATATCTATACACAAACAAAATGATCGTGTATTACAATGTCTCAATCATATTTATAAAACCAGTAGTTCTAGAGAATGTCACAGGCAGTACTCTCTAGGCAATAAGCGTAAGCGAAGAAAAAAATCTCCTGCTGAACGAAAAATGTAAATTGGTTCTGAAACAGAAAAGACACCACTTTCAAAAAATTGGAGCGTCTTGAACCCTTTGACTGCATATAACGTACATGGGTTGCTAAGAAGACAATCTCTGCAACAAGCACTTCAGCGGATACTTAAATGATGGGGCATCCCTTGCGGCCACTTAAACAGACAGGGGAATAGATGAATGAAAATGTTAGCCAATTGATTCAGATGTTGCATGACTTGTAAAAGTTGAAAAACATAAGTTGAACTAACTACGAAGAATTGACTTACTGGGAAAAAATATTTCAACTGAAGGAGTCTAATGAAAAAGTAACCTCACTTAGCAAAAGATGTAAAATGCGGCTTCACTTAAGCTCATGGAAACGCTGGTGTTGAATGAGGAATCTTGTTTAAAATGCGCTGATGACATCAGGGTGCATATCATTACACAAAAGTTCCATCGGACTGAACTGTAAAAGACTGTTTTAAAGAAGATGGGCGGAAAAGATTCAGTGCGCCACTGCAATTATATAAGCAAGATAAGCGCGTGACTGTAACTTATTTGTACAGTATTATTGTTGCTCCTGTTGTCCTACTTTGTTTCTGGAAAAGTCCTATTTTTCGAAAGTTCACTGGAAGGCCTGCTATTGATACGATACGATTACATTGTGTATTTTTTTGGGAAAAGGAAGGTACCACGTGGTAATTTTATTCTTTTGGTAAACCTCTCGAGTTTACTTTCTACTTTTAAAAAAAAATCTTTACCATACTGGGGGAAAAAACCTGCCCGCCTGCATTGTTTTCAGAAAAAATGCTGAGACCCAACTTTTTTTTTTAATCCGGCTTTAGCTAGCATTTAAACGTTGCACGTATTCAGTGTTTGTCTAACAACGATTTCAAAACGAAACGTACATGCCACCTGATAACAATTATATTAACTAACCAGTAAGGTGTAGTGATATCTCTTCTACCAATCTGTTGAGTGTTTTGCAGATAGCTATGCTGATCTACAGGGCGTCCCAGAATGTATTACGGTATTTCATTGTTTAATAAAACGGGGACCACAAATGATAACCAAGTTTCCGCAGCGGCCAACGCATCCAGGGCCAACGCATCAACGTATGCAGGGTGCACGTGCAGAAGAACTGTTATAAAAATGGTGATACTTCAGCTAAAATGCTATGTGTGTGTTCTCTGACTAGCAGAGTTAGTCAATCGTCGCAGTTCAAAGGCGATATCATAGGGAATATCCTGGATCTAAGGCACTATTACTGGGTTGATGCAGCAATTCAAGGAAACTGGCAGTGAGAACGTACAAATGTAGAAAATATGTGGCAGGAAATCTAATACCATTTAGATATCCTACGTGCAACACAAGCGTGCTCACGTGCAGCTGTATTAAACTTGACAAAAAACGTTTGTTGATATTTACAGTTAGTTTTATTAAACAATGAAATACCCTGAGTACATTCTGGGACACCATGTAGTTCAGGACAGAAACTTCTACAGTAGTTGCTTTTCCGTTTTGTTATTCCTGGTAGCCTTCGTTTGCGACGTTAAGAGGAGTATCGTTACAGAATCGTTAAACTGCCGATTCTGAACATTGAATATCTCTGCTTACTGACAAAAGTGTGTGTGTAGCTGTACGAAAACATTGTTTATGGATGCACATATTCAGTGGAATTCAGTTTTAAAACAAAATAAAGCCATTCAAAGTTGAAAAAAAAATGGTTCTCCGGCACCGCCGCATCACCTAAAAAGCCCCGCGTCTTTTTTGGTCTGGTTTATTTGCTCTGAATGAGGCACTAACGAAATATTTATTCTTGCGAAAAGTATTGGACACGATGTTCTAAAACTTGCTACTTGCATGCAACATGTATTAAGGTGCACAGTAAAAAAATCGAAGATCCCTAGTTTACGGGGCTTCTCATTTATCTTCAATCTGATAACAAAAAAAATGCATCATTTCGTACGTTAAAATTGGCTTGTTTCACTTCCTGTAATCGATTGCTGCAGTTTCTTTCCTTATTTAGATTAGCAACAGTGGCGAACCTTGTTCAACAGTACAGTGTGTGCTTTAGTTAAATTGCCAAAAAAAAATTGCCAGGCATCGTTCATCAAAAGATAACCATTAAGAAGCTCCAATGAACTTAAATAACATCAGCAATTTCAGCATAGTTAACCAAAGAAGCACTCGCTCGTGTCTTTGGTTAATTTATCCGTCTGTGGGAATGTAAGAATGAAAGGGGTGATAATTACTTTTACAAATAATCAAAACTTGTACTAATAAATCCAAGCTAATAACCTTTAAGGGGATACAATATTTTCACTTCTATCCAAAAATTCTTACCTTTTGTTACAAAATAAAGATTTTAATCAATATGTCCAAACCTTAAGCTTAAAGAAGCTTCTGTATTTCCCCACCATGCGGCGCGTATGCTTATAGTTATATCCCATCAGGCGTCGCTACGTCTTCCACTTATAGTCACATAAAACGTCCTATTTACAACCTTAACCCTTCTGACGCCAGCCAGAAAAAGAGCACCTGCTAGCTCAAACCAGCCAGTTTTTCGCAGTGAAATGATTGCACGTCGTCATTGAAATTCATGTAACTCCCTTTAAAAACGTTGTAGAGGCTTCATTTTTTTAAACAGCTCGAAATACTTATGCCTTAACCCGAATACTCACAGAAAAAAAATTATAAGGCATATTTAGGGAGGGGGAAATAGCAAATGTATTACAAATCAAAAAAATCTAACATAGTAGGGGAGAGCGGGGGAAAGAGAAACATGGGGTAAAGGGAAACACGGGCCAAATTTCATGGAAAATATATAATTTAACCAAAATTACTATATTGGTCACATACTACACCATTATTGTGACAATTCTATTGCCACAACTTCCAGAGGTAAGACGTTTTAACCATCTAAAAGAACAACGAATTTGGTATGTGTCAAAAAATATCGTTTTGAAATTTTGTTTACCTCACTAGAAAATCAGTTGAGCGCTACAAAATAAGTGATACAAATTTAATTATATGTTCAACAGCTTCCAAAAACCTAACGTTTTTAGGGACAAAATTGTCAAAATTCTGAATAATGTTTAAATTTCGTTTTTTGGCCATGTTTCTCTTTCCCCTTTTCCAAATGCTCATGGGGGAAAGGGAATCATGGGAAATCTGATGCAGCAGCCATCTTGTTTTTTTTGTAAACGCATGGTTGCTGTGGCTTAACAATGCCAAGAAAATATGTCCGTAAAACTGAATGGGGTAGTTCATACACTCAAGATGATGTTGTGCATGCTTTAGATGATATAAAAGCAGGAAGGAAATCTATAAGGAGTGCTGCTATAGCCTATAATATACCATTTGGAACTTTACCCAAGAAGAACAGTGGCATTTCTAAGGTAAACACTGGATCAACAATATCTGGTAGAAGACCTGTGCTTGGGATAGAAAATGAAGATTTGTTGGCCACATATCTTTCAACAATTGCTACAGCAGATGAAGGCATGACAAAAGATGAAGTTTGTGATCTGGTTAAAGAATTTGTGTGTGCAAATGAAATAAAGGTTGATTGGAAAGACAATCGACCTGGCACAGAATGGTTTAATAACTTTATGCGTCGCCACCCAAAGCTATCAACTAGAAAAGGGGAAATGTTGTACAAGAGGGTGAAAGCTGCTGATCCATTTGTTGTGCATAAGTTTTATGAAGATCTTGACAAACTTCTGATTGAAGAGAACGTAGTTGACCGTTCTGATCTTGTATTTAATGCCGATGAGAGTGCTTTTTGCACCGATCCAAAAAATGCAAAATTTGTGGCACCTAAAGGATTAAAAAGACTGTCCAAAAACACACCAGGTTCAGGTAGGGACAACATTACTGTTCTTGGTGCCGGAAGTGCAGCTGGGGATAAAGTTCCACCACTGATCATTTTTGAAGGAAAAAACTTGTGGTCGTCATGGGTTTCCAAAAATGATTATCCTGGAACAGTTTATGCTGCCACTAACAAAGGTTGGATGGAGGGCCAGATATTCGAAAAGTGGATAGTTGCCTGCTTTTAAAAAAACATTCCAACACCTGAAAGCAGAAATGGCCTAAAGATTGTCCTTATTATAGATGGATGCAATTCGCACATAAACTATAATGTTGCTAAACTGTGCAGTGACAATAACATTGTGCTAGTGAAATTGCCACCCAATTTGACCCATCTAATGCAGCCACTTGATAAGACCTGTTTCAAACCAATAAAAGATAACTGGACGAAGCAACTTCTGGCATGGAATAAACATTCCAAAGGACAACCACTTCCAAAGAACAGGTTCTGTGAACTAATTGGGAAGACATGGAGAGAAGCATTTAAACCTGCAAACTTAAAATCTGGATTTGAAAGTTGTGGACTCTTCCCAGTCAATGTCAACAGATTCCCAAAAACTGCTTTTGACCCAGTCCCACTACTGCGATGGGAAAAATCAAAAAAACCCCAAGGTATTGAGCCGAGGTTATTGCGCCTGATAATAGCATCCATCCCGTTACACCAGAGAACAGTACCACAAGCAGTGTACAACCCAACAGGCCTACACCGTTTGACAGCCCTGAAAGACCTCGCACTCCCAACAGCGTCTCGTCTACTGTAGTGCGAAGTAGCCCTGATAATTGCCAAACTCCTGACAGTACGCATTATTAGAGTCATAATTACCGAAGCATTACACATGGAAGAGGCAAAAGAGCGGTTTTTAAAGCTGGGGTACCCAGGTGGACTTTTGAATGAAATGAGAAAGAAAGTGGGAAGTGAGAAAAAGAAAATCAGCGAAACACAGAGGGAAGAAAGAGAAAAAGAACGAGGGCCGAAGGTGGTACTTACACATCTCGAAGGGGTCAGTGAACCGATAAAGAGAGTGTTGGATAGGAGCGGATAACATCAAAAAACTGACGAAAGGAAGAACGAAGAAGGAACAAGAAGGAAGAATGGTGAGGAGGACACAGAAGCTGGAAGATGAAGAAATGATGGGAGGAGTGAAGAACATTCGGGAAGGCGTCTACAAGATTCCATGCAGAGACTGTGATGCCGTTTATATAGGTGAGACGAGAAAGGGAATCCGGACGAGAATGGGGCAGCACATGGCCAATGTGAGAAACAAAAAAGAAGACAACGGCATCGCAGCTCACTGCATGGAGTCTAAGCATAATATTGGATGGGAAAAAGCTGAGACACTTGTGAAGTCAAATTCTAAAAACGACAGGCATCCGAGATGCTTAGAATCAATTGCCATTAGACTGCACGAAATTAGTGGTGTTTCGCTAATGAATGTTCAAGGGCCATCATTTCCCCGGGTCGAAAACGTCATTGGCAACGACCTGAAGCAACCGCTAGGCAGGAAGTGGAAGCTGGATGAGCTCGAGAGTATGCTGCCCACTAAATACGGGAGGCCGCGAGGAGCGTCGGTTGCAAATTTGAAGCAGACGACAACGATGTAGGAACACACACGGAGGCCAAAAACTTTCGTCGGAGTGCCTGAGGATGGTGGCAGCCAGCCACCGAAAATTAGCTGGACATTGAAGGGTGTCCTCGTTGTGAAAATGAGCGGACATTTTCTACATAATTCCAGTAATTATGACTCTAATAGTGACGAGAACTTTCACAGTAACGTAACGAACGATGTTTTCCTACAGTACGCATTTAGTTACGCCAAGAAATATCCCTGGAATTTCACGAATGTCTAACCATTCTCGGCCGACAACCCCCTTCAGTAGTCCTGAGCAACTAGCCCTACCGTCTACCAGCGCCAGTCAATGTTTAAATGGCACAGAGCTAGCCGCAGAACGGCCTCGATCATCTAGTGCTCCTCCATTTGACTTTGAAACTTTTATTCGAATTAGGCTGTCCGAAAAACGCAAAGAATCGTCCAATATGGCACCGGCCAAAAGAAAAAAGGTTCCACAATGTGAATACGGCGAAATTCTTACCAGCCCAGAAGCGCTGGCAAGGTTAAAAGAAAAGGAGGATGCCGCCAAAACAAAATCTAAACCTAAAGCTAAAGCACCACCATCCAAAGCAGCAGCAAAACCTGGTAGGCCTAAGAAGAAGCAAGTTATCATTTCAAGCAGTGAAGATGAGTCTTTGGATTATTCCACATCAGATGAAAGTAGTTTAGTAAGCTCGTCAGACGAAGGCGACTTTTCTAATGTGAAAATTGGGGAGTATGTTTCTGTCCTCTACCAACTGAAGAAAGTGTGAAAACATACCACGGCTGCGTTACTGCTAAAGATACTGACTGTGTTCAAGTGAAGTTCTTGAGGCCTACAAGTGAAAAATTAAACATAATGTCTTTGCCTGAAAATAAGACACCGATTGGGTGACATACGACAACATCACTGCAGTTCTTCCACCACCTATTATTAACGGCCGTGGGAGATACACATTTCCTGAAAAATGCTTCCAAACCATTAACATAGCCTAATAAAAATTGGAATATTTTTTTATGTTAACTTTGTACGCTGTTGTATTTAAACCAGCAGGCCTAACCTAATAAATAAATAAATATTTACCCTAGCGTACTTTTCACTTTTGATCATAACCGGCGTGTGGGGTAAAGAGAAACACATAGAAAATCTACCTTTCCTCAGTTCATGAAGCTGTGAGGTAAGAGATATGTATCTCTATACCCCACAGAATAAACACAGGCAGTTTTGAGCAAATATCTGTATGTTTCGCTTTACCCCAAACTTGGGGGAAAGAGAAACACCAAACATTTTTTGAAAAATTAGGCTCTCCTTTCCCCAGAAATTAACATTTTTATTATTTTTTAGTCAGAAGTCCTAGGCAGAGACCCACATAAAGCTTTCATGTTGTGCAACACCCATTAAACTAAGAAACAAATGTCTTATTACTCCAAAGTCAAATTTCACTATTTTGAGTTTCTCTTTCCCCCGCTCTCCCCTACTGGCTTTGAGAGCAATTTTGACAACTTTATATGCTGAACGAGTACTTTTTTTTTTGCATAAACGTAATGATATATGTTATCCTTCTTCACACCAAAAATTAATCAAAAATGTATGAAACTTTTTTTAATTGAATAAAATTGTCATGTCTGTCAGTAGTGCATTAATCCGCTCTCAGGAGTGGCAGCTTCCTTTTCAACAAAATTTGGGCCTATTTTGTAGAAGCGGGCACGTAATCACACAGCCGTAATTATTTACATACATTTGGCAAGCTATTCTTAATGAAAATCTTATGAGAAAAAAGGGCTGGGAAAAAAAAGGCATTTTATTTTCAGTTGTTCCAGTAGTCGAGTGACTAAGCACTTCAGCAAAGCGTAGGCTAAGCCTATTCCCGACTCGGACTAGTTGCATCATGTAAATCTCCGAAATCCATATTATAAAAAAAAAAAAACTCCAACGAAGAAAAATAATTTCTCAAATGTTCACACTTCTAATCCAATCCTGAATTCGTGGATATGGCGGTGTAATGCATTGAAATAGAAGGCAACCGATTAAGCGACGCGAGACGAGCAGGGTGGCTGCAGCGGGCCAGGGCTCAATGGTCGGCAGCGGCGAGCTTGGCCTCCTAGGTCTGCAGCGTCCATTCTTATCGCGTCGTATTTCGATTCACATAACGAATTATCGATCATTCTTCAATAATAAAAAAAAACGTTAGCACAGTTCTTTAGTTTTATCTCTCAAAGACGTCCATAATTTGCTAATTTACCTCTGTCTAAAGTGGTACACAATGTAAATCAAAATCTGAATCGGGAGTCGCTACGTGATGCAATGGCCGCCATCTTTTTTTTCGAAACTTAGGGGGGCAGCGAACGAACACGACATAGCTCGGGAAAAAATTAAATATTATTGGCTAGAAACTAGTCACGTTGGCAAAATCGGCGGAAAATTGTAGCAGACACATACCTTAAGTGAATGCACGCTCCAGGAGCGATCAATGCACCACACGGACTGACGTACAGCTTGATAAAGTGGCTCCCGTTAATTCTACGGGTCCGGCGCGCAACCGTAGGTTCATAAAAGGTTGTGTTCACCCCAATAAGGTTTTATTGACTGAATATCCCAATTTGAATACCACTACTGTTACCCAATGAAAAAATATCTGCAATTGCCGTTTACAGTAGTAAAAAGCAGACAAATATGCACAAAATACACCAAACTATACTTTGTTCCACATTATGTTTTCAGAAAACTGACTGTATGACGCCACGTTTTCTTCCACTAAGAGTGCAAAAAATCCGTAAACATCCCATTCGTAAACTGTAATAGTAACTTTGTAGGGTCTATAAGTGTGACATCCACATGTTTTTGCACTCTTAGTGCAAGGAAACGACTCGTCATCCAGTCAGTTTTCTGAAAACATAATGTGGAACAAACTATACAATGAGCACAAATTGGCAAATTCCGTTAAATTTTCGGGGCTATCGACCAGTTTCAGAAAGAACCCATTTCAGGGATGAGATTCTTCCTCTTAGGTGGGTTTCCGCCTTTTTTGAGACTTGCAAAGCCACTTAAAAATACATTATAACACCCTAAAACCATACAAATTAACCATGTAGCTTGCCTTTCCTCTTTTTTTTACTCGAGTGACTCACCCATGGCATTTACAACAGTCACTTCATAATTCACGCCCGTGAGGGGACCACTCTATGTACTATCGTGGCATTCGAGCTGGGAGCTCCACTTCTGTGAGCTACGTTGCAAGCAGGAATTTTACAAGTAGGTCGTTTGCGCAGTACGTGGCTTCCATCAAGTTCATAGGGGAACATCCTTTCTTCGAAAGACTTGAATCAATAGCTACAAGTCTTTTTCGAAGAAAGGAGGTGTTTGTGACCAAATATCTGTAAGGGTTGTTTGTGGGTCTACTAGACCCAAGGAGGGATGACCCGATCCCTCTTCTACTGAATCTAGTTCTGCTCAACACAACATTAGGGTTAAACTCGTCATCCAATTCCTGCCATTCTTCATCTTCACGTGGTTCTCTTCCCTAGTAGTAGGGATGTGCGAGAAGAAAAATTTTAATTCAAGTCGAGCCGAGTATTTGGAAACATTTGGTTTACAAGTTTACCTTTAATTTGTTAAGATAATAGGAACAAAGATGGGGTTGGGTTAGTTGACTATGTTGGTCATGGTTTTTCAGTTTAAAGAATGTAACTTGAAAATGGTTTGTTATTGATTTTTAATCTGCACCACTGGAAAGCTCTCGTCGAGACGATAGATTTGGTATATTGGAATGTCAAAATCTGCCAAAAATTGACAAAGTTATCGCATTTTCGCCGGATTCGAGTTTTTCGAGTATGGACGCGAGCAGCGAGCAGAGGTAGAGCACAAGTTTCATACTCTGCTTGAATTTTTCGAGTATCGCACATCCCTACCTAGTAGTAGGTACCTGGTTACAATGCTATGGCGGAGATGGTTTACGTGGTTTGGTAAAGAAAGAAGTGGACCCCTCAGTGACGTTGCTGGCAAATTTACTAGAAGACGTTTTTCGGGCTGGTTTATCATGAATTGCCATTTGAGGATACTTGTCTGTGATAATCTTTCGTATTCTGTGTTAGTAACACGAGCCGGTACACGGCTTGGTAGTATCTAGATTGGGCCAGGCTTTCAACAATCTTCAGCCTCGTGCCTCGCCTCTTCCCTGCATGGAGACTCCTATTAGTACTTACAAGCTTACCAGCTGCCCTTAGAACCTCTGCGGTGGCCGCACTTTTCACCTTACAACAGCAGCCCCTCTGAGCGAGTTTTCACTAGAGGACGGCCACACCTGCTTTGGGGAGGACTTGTCAAGCATCACCCTAGTATTCCCTCGTGAATTTCGTGCAGAGATCCGATGAAACATGGGAATGCCCCCCAACATTCATCAGAGCTCTCGGCCTGGTGATGGAACTCATGAATGGGGAAAGAATGCAGTGCTCGCTTAGGGTTTGCCTATGGACTACAAAAATTCCCTCGCTCCATGGAAGCTTTTCGAATGCTTCTTTAAACTGTGTGGAAACGGACACTTTTAACACCAACAATACTCGTTTTTCCAGTCCCCCCTACAAAACTGGCAACTTGGATTAGGGGCAATTGGCCCCTTGGTGCGAGCGCACGAACACGCAGCGTTGGCATTGTTCTGAGCCTTCGCCTCAGGTGTGCTTCGTGAAGTAGTTAGGCTAGTGTATTAATGGCCACTATTTGCGAGTGGGACTGGTCGAGGTGCAAACACGAAGGCACATGTCACGGCTGGCAGTTGTGTATGCAAGTTACGTTAGAAGTAGCCTAACTACCTGTGGATAAGAAGGAACCCTTGCATTGCTGGGTACTTTTATAGTATGTCATGATGAGATTGCAGATAACAAAGTATCCTTAAATACTTCCTTCACGCTTTTGCCAAACTGGATTGTATGCCAAAAGAAAGTGTAAGACTGATGTTGCCTGCTGGAATGTGAGTAGGTGCACGTCTTTATTGGTTTTTATTGAATAACTTTTCAGTGCTTTATCCTATTGATCTGACTCCTCCGCCAATGGAAAGGTCTCATCGAGACAATAAAATGGTGAATTGGAGTGACAAAATCGTTCAAAACTGCAGAAATTGGGCCAAAATTTGTTCACGGCAGCCTTCTACTGTCGTGACCTGGCGTAACGTAGATTATGCTACGGGGAGGACTACTAACCTGCTATTAACGCTTATTTGCTGTGGGTGGGGGGGGGGGGGCTATTATGAACCTGCAGGGTCCACCTAATCCTGAAATTAAATACGTTATTAGCAAGGGGTTCATAGGACACCTCGTGTGTAACTGGTGCGAGTTAGAGCACCACTATGTGAATACAGGCGGCAACGTCAATTTTGAATGTTACTAGCGCAAGTAATAATAGTAGCACACAAACACAAGAAAGCACAACAAAGAATCCAGAAGGAAGATAAGATGAATTGTTAACTAATGCTGCACCGATACCAACTTTACCGATCCTGTTTTTTTAATTTTGTCGATACCGATATCCAAAATTATATTGGTGTAGTTTGGTGTAGTCCAATACAATTTTTTAACGAATTGTTAACTAATGCTGCACCGATACCAACTTTACCGATCCTGTTTTTTTAATTTTGTCGATACCGATATCCAAAATTATATTGGTGTAGTTTGGTGTAGTCCAATACAATTTTTTAACTAGTAACCCACAGTTAAAACATGGCTAGGAAGATACTAGGTGATTTCCTGAGCAAAACGCCGCGGACCGCATGTCATAATTTCAATGGTTCCAGAGTTCAAGGACCACGCTTGTGGTCCGCCCGCCAAGTTCAATTATTGTCACACTTCATTGTAAGAAAGTTGCCACCAGGTTTGGTACTTTATCTGAAACCAGAGTTGAGCGTATTTCACGATGAGGATAAATACCTATGCGGCGAAACATATTGTTGGAAATGGGCAGTCTTTGTGCCCTGACAAGCAATAGTTGTATTTCAATTTAAGTGCACAAACTGTATCAAGGTGGTAAAAGTGCGTGAAGATCGTTGATTTCAGCTGACTACGGACTATTATATACTGACTACTTCCGCTCATATAAAATGATGCGACAGATACGAATGAAATTTGGTATTCAGCACTCCAATACGTTCGGGGAGGCATTAACTAGAAAGATTGCAATCATTTGTTATGCTATTTTTCTGTATGTTGGGAAAAAGCCACTGGTGATCAAAATAAGCATTACTCCTTATTAGTGTTAATGAGTAACAATGCAAAGGACTGCCAGAAATAATCTGCCAACACAACATTGTTGTTGAATGCAAGGCTTGCGGGCCACTAAATAAATCTGTGCAGTCCGCACTGCTTATTGTTGATGGTTGAATGGAAATTACCTGCTGAATTTATGAAAATATGGTGTTCGAAGATTTAAAATGTAAAAGTCTGAACAAGAACAAAGGGAACGGGAAACTGTAAAACAACGAAGCTTTCAGTTGTTTTTGTTTTTTTTGTAAGAAAACCAATATCAGCGTCCGATGAAAACTTAACTGGTCAGTGATTGCATTGTCGCACACAAGATTCTGGCTCATTTGCCGTATCGTAATAGCAAAAGTTACGAGAATTTTTTTTTTATATAATGTGCAATATAGTAGATATTCTACAGTACACCACGCATTCAGATTTTTTTTATTCTGCCATACGACACGTCTACTTAACTAATGCAGTGTTAGTGCATCTCGTTATTCATTAGCTAGGATGACGTAGCTGCTAGGTGGTTTTTACCCAGCTCTTCTTGGTGTCTGTAGGTCTGCCCCTCCCCTGCTTATTTTCGGGAGCCTTCACAAATTATGAAGGAGGGGATTGGGTGAGCAAATGTTGCCATCTGTTATGATAGAGTAGGAAGTATGACACTATGAAGAGTAGGAAGTGTTATGCAACACTAATCGTCGCTTCGTTATTTTTAAACTGGTCATTACGTCCCTAGGTACTATTACCAAGTACTGCATAAAATATGGATTCATTCAACAATTTTGGTGGGGGGGGGGGAGTGGCGGTTGGGCAAGAAACCATGTTCTGGCAGAGGTTATTCCACAAGTGTACACTGGTGTTCACAAAGGGGGACGGAGTAAATTGTTACAAAAAAGGGTTATGGAATTGTGAACGCTCCAAACTCCCTTTTCTTCCTCCCACTTTCATCTTCAACTCAGTTTTGTTACGACACGTAGTACGTTAAAATTTTATCTGTATGATATCCAACTTCATGTGACCATTGCAATCAGTACAATACATCAAATACGATTTTTAATCATTCAGATTATTAACGCTAAATGTTGACGCTCATTACTGTGGAACACTGCATCAAATTTACTTCCCCCAGAGTGGAAATTCTCCATATTTCGCTTACTTCCACACTCCAGATAGTTCCTTATCTAGCTAATTTTTAACAGAAGATAAACTTCGAAGAGCCTGAAAAAGCTGCAGTCGAAAATTAGCTAGATACGGAACTATCTGGAGTGTGGAAGTAAAATTAACGCTAAAAAATTACATTTTAAAGATTTTGTTAAATTATAAATGTCAATTGCATAGGTTCCTGAATGACGTTGGAGTTGTGGCCTTTAAGGAGAAGGATGCGATCAGATCTTCTCGGCATGGGAGCACTTTGCCAGTATTGCTTCACGCTTATTTCGTAGCGCGCGTTGTCTTACTTGTCAAATGCACCGCTGCGGTATATACAAATGTAATAATGTAGAAGTAATTTAATTGTTAAGTTTTATTGGGTTTTTGAAAGGTTTACTTCATTTTCGCTACATAAAAAAGACTTATCGGTTAAGTTTGAGGGAACTGCATATCGGTTCCTGTGATGCAACTGTAATACTTTGGCAACATCGTTAGGTATTGTGACCAAACAGTACCGCGATACCTTATTAGTACCGGCATACCGCCCAACCTTATTCAATACAGCATCCATTAAGCTGCTAGCCCACCGTTCTGACCACTGGTCTGTGTTTGCTCATGTTATCTCACATGTTTCGTGGTGCATGTTTGGACTTTTTTTTTAAACTGTTGCTGGGTGGCGTGCCTCTCTTCTGTTAATAAATAGGTTACCGTAAACCACATAACTGCACGGTAATCCTTTTGTATGTCTAATTTCCAGCTGCCTTAACTACTGAACTAACGTAAAGAAACATTGTCATGTGTGTGTGTCTGGAAAGAAAATGCTTACTTCAAACCTGTAAACCTGGTCAGATTTTCTTTTATTGAAAGCTTCTTCAGTAGACAGCAGTAGACGATGCAAGCTGAAATTATGATTGTTAAAAACCCTTCGAAAGAAGTTACCTTGTCTAGATCTGCAAGAAGTCTTGCCCTGCTTCAGGAATTTTCTTGACCAGCAAGCGAAGGATTCAAGCTATGTAGATCTGTTTACCTATTAGTTAGATACTGGCTTAAGGTGCATTAGAAAAAGGAAATGAAAATAGCTACTTGTTTGTAGCAAATTACTTGAAAAATTGTTCTAAATTTTTGGTGGCCAAGTGGCTTGGATGAACTGGTTGGCCCCTTAATTAGTGTAGTGCTAAAATCTACCTTGAAGCCACAGCAGAACAAAAGGATTCTTACCTTTGTTGGGGGTGGGGGCTAAAAGGAACTGGAAGCTGCATATGGGTCAATCCGCCTGAAATCAACACAGTAAGGCTTGATTATTTTCTTGACCCTCAACAAAACTGATGAAATTTGGCATGCTCATTGGAAGTTCCAGTAGGTTTTAGGTCTGTAACTTAATTATTAGGCCGTGAAAAGAAATAAGTTTGTTTCTCGGGTATTTTCATTCAAAAAGTAACCAGGCCACCAGGCTTTTTATTTTATTGGAAGTAACTCAAGTCTTACTTTCAACTGCTCGAAACACTTGCATCTTAATTTTACAGAAAAACTTGCAAAACACTTACTTTTACGGAGCTGAAAGTGGTTAATTTGGCTAAAGAATGCTTATTTTCAGCTAACTGAATTGCTTTTCCTTGTAACGGTAATAAATTTAGCTTGAACTAGCAAATAAAAAGCATCGACAAGGGGCAAATTTGACCACCAGGCAGGGCCTGAGAAACAACTAATTTTTTTTTCGTAGCCTTACGCAAATTTTTAAGCGCAGCGGTAGATTAAAACGGCCATAACTTCTGTCCGAATTGACCTAGAGAGCTCAGTTTGGTGTCATTTTAAAGCTCTTTCAGCTCTTTTGACTGCTATGGCGCATACAAGTAGTGAAGATCATAAATGTAATCTTTGACATTGTGTAAAAAAAGGATTAAATTGAAATTTTTGTTAAGGTGTCCCCCAATATGTCTTCTAATGACCCAAAAAGTTTCAAGTTGAGACCGCAATATATAGGGTAGGCGCAATTTATTTTATAAGCAGGTGCGCCACCAAATTAGACTAAATCAACAAACAACATTTTTAAGTTAACAGTACAATCTAGGGTATGCAAGTGTTGGAAGTTTCACTAATTATTCTGTTAACTACTAGTACTGTATGCAAACTCAGTTGTTTTTATTAACTTTATGGCGTAGCATCTGAATTTATGAAAGTGGTGTAATTTGACCGTTGTACTTTTAACTTTTTTTGTTACTTAACACATGTAAAAACGTCCTTTACTCTGATTATTTAGTTATAAGTTTGAGCACTTATTTTCAGAATATCTTTGCATGGTGGATAAATAAAAGATGGATTTGGTCCCGCTGGATGAAGGAAACTATGACTTCTTCATTGTCTATCAGAACACATGCCAACCACTACCCGTTGTACACACAAGCGACAAATCCACGAATTTGGATAATTCCAGAAAATTTTCTTGAATACACAGTACACATAATCACTATCTTGGTCTCCAAATCCTTCTGGTACGTGACCTTATTAGTCGATACTGGGGTAATGCAATGCAATTTCTGAGTTCCAGGATTATTCACGTGTGAGCAAACCTGTCTGCAAGAAGTTGTTCCTCGTGAATATACTCCTTCTTAGGGCTATACTGAAAGAACTGATGGGATATTGTGTGGTGTCCACTGATACATCTGCTGTAGTGTCACGATTTGTTGGTTATAAGGTTTTGAAAATTTACTCGTGATGCTTTAAAACAGTACTACCTACACCATCACAAGCTCCTTTTCCATGGAAGTTGGTGGAAAAGTGCTGCTCTACCTCTACATCAAAATCCAATTTATTGTGACGTACATTGTCAATGACAAAGTTTCTTTTGTTTTGTGGTAATATCTGATTGTTCACATAACACAAGTTGCTGTGCATTTATGCTAGTGTTCTTAAGAACAACTTTGCAAATGTATCCGAGATATACTATAATTCCGGTGGAACTGCTGCACAGCATAAAAACAGAAGAAACTTTGTCAGTGTAGGCTATGTCACCAAGGATTTTGATGAGAGGCAGAGTGGAACTTTACGCTAACTCCCATGGAATAGGAGCTTGTGATGGTGTAAGCGGTACTGCTTTAAAGCAGCAAGAGCTAGCCTCCAAAGACCTTATAACCAACAAATCATGACACCAAGGCAGTGGTATTAGTGGGCAGTAGTGGACATACCATCAGGTAATTTTCAGTATAGCACTATGGAGGAGTCTATTCACAAAGAAAACCAGAGAGGTTTGCTCACACTCAAACAATTCCAGGGACTGTGATATTGCATTGCATTAATTACCCCACTAGGCTACCGACTAATAAGGTCAGTACCAGAGCACTTTGTAATTCTTCCAAGATCCAGGTTGCGATTGTGAGTAGTCAAGAAAATATGCTGGAATTTAACCAAGTTCGTGGATTTCTTACTTGTTTGTATGACCGTGAGTGGTGGTTGGCATGTTGGCACTGTGTTCTGACAGTTGTCACTGTTAGTTTACTTCATCCAGCAAGACCAAATCCATCTTTTACTTACTGGCCATCTAGATATTCTAAATTAAGTGCTGAAACGGTTTTAACTCTAGTTGATCGGAGTACAGCCACAGGAGCGTTTTTGTGTTCTAACCATGAAAGTGAAGTAGAAACAGCCAAATTAAACACTTCTTTCTTAAATTCGGATGATGTGCCGTAAAAAGGTGTGCACAATCATCTCCACACAGAAATAGTTAATATTGTTAAATGTCAACACTTGTATCCCCTAAATTGTACTGTTAACTTAAAAATGTTTGTCGATTTAGTGTCATTTGGTGGCGTGCCGGCTTGTAAAATAAATTGCACCTAACCTACATGTTGCCGTCCCAACTTGAAACTTTTTGGATCATTAGAAGACATATTGGGGCACATAACAAAAAATTTCAAAAATGTAAATTTATCCTTTATTTTTTACACAATGTCAAAGATTACTATCTATGCTCTTAACTACTTGTACGCGCCATAACAAAGTGTTTCATATCAGCTGAAAGAGCTTTAAAATGACACCAAACTGAGCTCTCTAGGTCAATTAGGACAGAAGTTACGGCCGTTTCAATCTACCGCTGAACTTGAAAATTTGCGTAAAACTTAAAATTTTCAAGTCTTGTAACTCCTAAAATTAAGTTACAGACCTAAAATCTACTGGGAAAATTATGTCTTAAGATGTCCAATGAGCATGCCAAATTTCATCAGTTTTGGTTACGGTAAAAAATATGGCTGTGTTGATTTCATGTGGAATGACCCCATATTCATGTTAGTGTTAGGAGTAGGAGTTCAGTTTACGGAATAGTTGCTGTAGATAGTCACTAGTTAGTGTATATTAAAGCCATCGGTGACAAGGAGGCCGCAGAGCTAAAGGAAGAAAAAAATTAGTTGTGTGGTAATCTGGTAGAACAGAGGGCTATGGATCAGGGTGCTGAGTATTTTTGGTAGTAATGGGAGTTGGGTAAAAAAAAGGGATGGTTCCACAATTAGCCATTTAACTGGAGATAGTGAAACCGTTAGCTGTGGATAATTTGAATTGCCCAAGTAAAAGTAAATATTAAGTTAAATATATCGTGTCGGTTACTTTAAAGGTCTGGATTCATAGTCTTATTGCAGTTCACGCTCAATTTCTAAGAAAATAGGATACCTTCACCAATATCTTCTGGACATTTTCTGACTATCAGCAATCTGGAGATACAAGCTCAGGCGACTTTGTCTTCATCAGGCAACAAAAAATGTATCCCTTAGTCACATACTTTAATCAAAAGATGGATTGGCTGGTGGCCTCCACAGAGTCCAGACTGAAAAAGTACGTTTTGTCTAGTACGTTGTACCGGACCGAAGAGCTACTGCGCGAGTTTGAAAACGTCAGAATTGAAGATAGGTGCTTTTTCTGTGCTTTCTGCCGAGAAGCACGGAGTCCCACGTGAGGTGTTCAAAAAGGACGGGGCGGGGAAAAATCTGAAAGTGGTCCTGGTATCTATCCACATAGAAACACCTTTGGCAAACCAAGGGTGCCTCCATAAGGGTATGCTTGCTCCCCCTTGGCGGCCGAAATAGTACTCCCAACATCTGGACAAGTTTGCTAAAAGTTGTGTAGAATTTGTGTTGACGTCGGAATTTCCATTCTGAAGAGAGGGGAGGCTGGCAACATGCAGCAGGTGATGAATGCATGGACTGAAGGTTTTAACTTTATGTATGAGGAAGCTACTGGTCAGTTACCATTTCTGGATGCCACAGTCATCGACACGGGCATCCTCTTCTGCTCTGGACTCTGTGGGGCAACTTGAAGCAATTGCGTAGAACGAGCGGGCTGGCTCAAATAACCCTGAGGTTGCAAGACAAGATCTGAGTGACACGACAAAAGGGGAGGTTTGCGGCACTTGGGTATCCACCTTGGCACCTAAATCGCTTAAAAGGAAGTCATAGAAGTTCGTAGGGTAGTTTGTGGGAATGACAGGCAAGAAGAAAATAAAAAAGTTAAGAAGAGCGAGAGTTGCATGGACACTGACCTATGAAAGGGGGACCGACTGATAAAATCCAGGATGGGCTCAAGAAGAACAGCTTTGACACGTACATTAAGAAGTCTATAAATGGCCAGCTCGTCGGGAAGAAAACGAAACCAGAAACGCGAGAGCGAAAAAGACTAAACAGATTAACAAGGAGAGACCTTTGCAAAAGATCACCAGAGAAGCAGTTTACAGGTTACCATGTGGAGACTGCAGTGCCATGTATGTTGCAGACAAAGGAATGTGGTTTACTCTATAAAGGGCCAGCTCGTCGGGAAGAGAACGAAACCAGAAGCGCGAGAGTGAAAAAGAGTAGACAGTTAACCCGGAGAAACCTTTGCAAAATATTGTAAACACCAGAGAAGCAGTTTACAGGGTACCATGTGGCGACTGCAGTGCCATTTATGTTGAAGACAAAAAGGAATGTGGTGATGTGTCAAGCCACACAAGAGCAGTGGGAACAAACTGCACTGCAGTATCACAGGAAACGCACTCAAGATCAACTGGGAAAGCACTGAGACCTCAACACCACATCTGAGAGAAGGTTGTGCTAATGAATATTATCTAGGGACTGTCCAATCCTGTAATCCAATTTCTGCTCTTGTGAGTTATAGCGAACTGTATGAAAAGTGGAAAACCGGCATTGCAAGTAGTGGAGGCTACGCTTGGCAGCCAGATTCGAATACCAGGTCGCAATTGACAAAGTGGTGTGAATTTTGTGTTTTTGCCTGGTGTAGGCCTAACTCCAGATTGCTGGCTGTCGAAAATTTACATAAAGGTATTAGTGAAGATAGCTTTTATTAGTCAATTTAGACTAATGCGAATGGTTTGTCTGACTGTATGTCGCCCCATAACGTTTGAACAAATTATCCAATTAGTCACATTTTTCACACAGATTCCATGCCACATTTCTAGATCTCCTACGTTCGAAAATAGGTAGAATGCGTTAGCGGAATCCACTCTCTCGAAAGCGTAGCAAATGCATTGAGTTCATATTTTTCGCCAGCAGACTGACGTAACCCATCGACCGAACTTCACAGCGTTCATCAGCCAACTGATGTCACCCACCGTCCGACCAACTATGGCTTGCAAAAGGTCTTTGACGTAGGCACGCAACCCTACTGATACGTACGAAATAACTGGATAAAGTTAGTCCAATGACGGCAATTCGGCATGTGAAATTAATGTAGACTGGACAATCATTCATGACTTTAGTAAATGATCACATTTAGTATTTTTTTTTGGGGGGGGGGGGGGAAAAATTAAAGGTGCTACCCGCGGAACATTTTTTTTTCTTCCGATGGCGCGGGGGGCGATTTCGAAAAACTACTTTGGAAACGCAGCGGTTTCATGTCGTCATCTGTGTGTAGCTCTATGTGGTGTTGTGGTCAACGAAGGACGGAATTAGTTTTCAATTTAAAACAAATTTGAGAACGAATTTTAAGAAATCAACAGGTTTATTTTCTGCGAAATGTGCGTGAACTATGATAATGACAATATTAAGTGACTATTGCTCATAAGTGAATGTTGAATTCTTAAAACTTCACAACAAAAGAAATCGACCAAGGCTTAACCAGCCTAGGCCATTCAGCTGAAAATGGGAAACTGGTCAAAGTAGTAACTGTATTGTTGTCTGTCCTAGTTTTTGAGTAGTTATGTTTGAAGAACATTTTTATTGATCATATTTTCATGTTAAAAAAAGCATTACCAGTGACACTGAAATGGGCGACTTCTGTGTTTAGGTGTTCGTAGGAAAAATTCCCAAAGACTTGTTTGAAGACGAATTGATCCCCCTGTTCGAGAAGTGCGGAAAAATCTGGGATCTTCGGCTTATGATGGATCCAATGACAGGGCAGAATAGAGGGTACGCCTTCATTACTTTCTGCGACAGGGACGGTGCTCAGGAAGCAGTGAAGCAGGTATTTGGTTCTGGGGTTTCTAAGGATGGTGTATTTTGTTTTTAAATTTTCATAAAATTCATAGTTCATTCTATTTTTTCATCACGTCGATTAAGTGGTGGTTTATTTTAATTGTAACTTTAAATTTAACATTTTCATTATTTATTTTAGATTTACTACTAGAACTAAATAAAAAAAATAATATGTAATTCTTTTCTTCCCCAAGCTGAAGGCATTCAGAGCAGGAGTTTGAATTTTGATCATGGTTTGATGATTTTAATTGGTTTTATGTTTTATTTTTACATCTTATTTCATTTACAAATATATATTACGCTTTGATCTCCTCTTCTGCTCCAAAAAAAAAAAAAACCAAAAAAAAAACAATGGAAATAAAAAAACTTAATCAAAATTTCCGTTAAGCCACTACTACATTCAAACTCTCAATTTCTGGCTCTAATGCAAAGGCTTTTTTTTTATCTACTGCTGGTGGCTTGTTTTTGAAGGTGAAAGATCGAGGGAGCGACACGTCAAACCCTTGTTAGGAAAACTTGAATTTCCTGCTTAAAAAGCATGTTGACTGCGAAGCCCAAGAATGAAAAACAGCGGGGCCTGCTCAAAGTCAGAAAGGCTCTAACCAAATCAAAAAAAGCCATATAAAAGAAAATATAGAAAAAAATTGCAACAAAAATTCTGTTCGGCTCGCCGCCAAAAAATGCACAAGTTTTGACATGTGAAAATGTTTTGGCACTACTGAAATTTTTTTTTGCAAACCATTTTTTTGGCAGACACTCTTGGTCTTTTATCTTTCAGCTGGATAATCATGAAATCAAAAAAGGCAAGACACTGAAAGTCAATATATCTGTTCCAAACCTTCGGCTTTTTGTGGGTAACATTCCTAAAAGCAAGAGCAAAGAGGAGATCTATGAAGAATTTTGTAAATTAGCAGGTATGGTATTTAGTTAAAATGTAGCTGAAAGCCCACTTTGAAATTTTGATCGTTTTGTCGCAACACGATCAAAATTTCAACCGAATAACTAATGCAAAAAAAAATGTGCGACAAGCTCGCAGCAACAAGTGACAACGCTTCGTCGTCATCACAGCAGCCACCGTCGACAGCAGCCGCAGGACCATCTGATCATCTGCCCCTCTGTGCCCGTTAGTTGCCCCTTCCGTGCCTTCGCCTCTGTTCTGGGCAAGCCGAGGCGAAGGCACGGTGTGCACTCCTTGCACTGTTGCTGGGAGTTTCTTCGCTACCCGTTTCGTACCATAGGTTATTAATTGGCATATACTCTACGTTATTTGTCTTGCAGCTGAATGAGTACGAAATTAGAAAGGGCAAAAAAATTGGCGTGACCATTTCTGTAAACAATCATCGGTTATTTGTTGGAAATATTCCAAAGAACAGAGGCAAAGACGAATTGTTCGAAGAATTTTGCAAACATGCACGTAAGTTGAGATCATGATTGGCAAACCTGCCTTCTCTCCTATGTGTCAGTGTTCTTATATTCGTTATTCCCGCATCACTGAGTTTATAAATAACATTTGAATTTTAAAAAAGATTTGGAAAAATAAAATCGCTATCGAACTATGGTAATGGGGAGAAGGGTTAAATGTGGCAACTCGTGAGTCAAGGAGATTATCCCTGGAGATTCAATTGATATTCCCGGCTGAATTCGCATGTACCATGGCTGTAAGCAAATGCGCATACCATTAAATAGCTAGTTTTATTTTCTAGAAATTGTTTGCTAATTGGTGCTTTGTATGATTTTTATCCCAAATTTTAAGTCGGTCCTGCGTACTGTTTTGTCTTTTATTTTATTTATCGGCTGCTGTGCCTTAGCACTGTGTGTTAAGAAAAGTATACTTTTATTCACTTAGCAATTAACCAATCATTTTAGCGACTAAGTTCTGACACAGGTTACGTCGCGAAGAAACTTTAAAGCTCTTTGCAACAACTTTTACTTTGCCCATCTAATACTTCAAGGGAAGAAGTGGTGCTATATGTAGTTCGTAAGTTAAGTGTGTTTGACGAAGAATGGCATGCAAAGATAACCATGAATTTTTTGCAACTAATGAGGCAATCTTTTGTAGTTAAGCTTGCCGTGGAGGTCCTTAAAATTGCCGACCGGCACAATCTGTTGCCTGCAAATCCAAAAATTGGCGACCAGCACAATTACTAGTCAAGTCTGTTCCTAAATGTTGCTTTAAATTTTCGAAAAATAATCCTACTCGTTAACTGCTCAGATTATCACAGGGCTAAATATTGTTCGCTATACGAGATTTTTAGATCGGAATAATTTTTGGGGTGGGGTCTCAATTTCCGCCGGTAGACAGGGTGGTCCACAAAAAACTGACATCCCAACATTTCTAAGTCTGACTTTTATAGTTAGCACCTCACTGAACCAGGAGAGGACAAAGCTTCCGGTTTCATTAGATTTGATTCCTGTCCTTTCCTGGTTTTGAGGGGTGCTAGCTAGAAAAGTCAGACTTAAAAAATGTTGGGTCGTCAGTTTTTTGTGGACCGCCCTATACATACTGTTTTTCTGGGGAATTCGGAGAAATAATTCTGGGGAACTAACAAAATTTCTTCAATTTATGTCCACAGGTGGGCGCTGTTAAATTGACTGAGTTTTGCGGTAGTGTGGCTCAAATGTTCGCTAGTGAACTCAAAACCACTTGTGTACCTGGCCCCACATCCACTTGAAGCGACACACAACTTTAGAACCAGACACAGCCTAAAGAATTAAAAAAAATATTTTCTAATGTAGCTATACATATGTTTGCCAAATAATAATACTTAATGCATGTGTTTTGAGTGCTCACCCCCACCTTTATTGGTTATTTTTTTTTTTTAGTAAGCAATTGGCCGTCTGTATAGTTATCTTCAATATACTTCGAAACTTGCCATAACATCTACAACAATAAACCTGTTAAAACTGTGCTATACAGCTGCAAATCTAAAGCTACACTGCTTTAGAAAATATTTCTGCAACTGAAACAAATTCTTGCAGTTCGTAACGCTTTAATGAAATTCTTAGGCATACGAAACTTTCACTTCCTGCATGCAATCCCTCCCTTAGTTGGACGCTCAATATTGTTTATTTATGCGCTCTTATCAATTGCTCACTATCATTTGGGACCGAGTCGGTCACGTCGGTATGATCATTCTACAACCTGGAGAATCTGTTGGGGGACATGGAAGGGCACACACATAAATGTCCCCAAGCCATAAACACACGGTCGATGTGCAGGTTTGGTCAATGTGCAGGTTTTATCGGTTCTAATTTTTGGCTGAACCCATGTGACAATTGCCTTCAACTCATGGAATCCGAAATTCAAATACAGTAAAACTTCGATTATCCACTAATTGGGACCGAAGGGAGTTCAAATAGAAAATTCTGGTAATTCAATTTACATTCATAAAGAGTTAACTTTTTTCTTTAGCCTACTCCGTCTCAATGTTTGAACTATGGTTGAGTGGGAAGACAACAGGAACCGAAACAAAGCAAATGCTTAGGACTACTCAAAAAAAAATATGAATATTTTGTAAGATGGGAGTTCGGATAATCAAGTTCTGCTGTGCAGGCAAAAATTTCGTAAATCTTAGCAAAAATTGTGCCACCATTGAACTTGGTTTAGATATTGCGGTATTGACCCCAATAAGAATTTATGAGCGAATGAAAACTCAAATTTGAGTTCACTTAAGTAAATCTGCTCGTTTTAATTCATAAGGTTACGGTCGTGCTACCATCGGACTGCATTTATGTGTGCAGTTTCAGTTGGCTGCCCGGGTACAGTCCTACGTTGACCGCGATGCTCCTGTCCTGTTGGCAACGCAGGCAACCAACTACAAAATTCTTTGACACTGGACAATATTCATTTGTGTCGTGATATTCGTTGTGCGATTTAGGTGTCCATCACTATTGTTGACAAGATCGTGGATCCGAGACACCAGTGATTGTGCCCGGGCTAACGTGGGAAGTTAAAAGTGTTCGGCAAGTCAAGCCGAGGAAGCAGCCGAAACGCATTCACCTAAAAAGAGCAAAGCTCATTGCAGCTTCAGCATTGACCAAGAAAAGGAAGTTAACTCGTTCGACTGGAAGTATTGGTTCTAGCTTGAGTGAAGGGCAAATATTGGTTCTTGCATCTCGCCATCAAAGGAAAATACTAGTCCGACCTCGTGGCCGTCCACTGGTTTCTAGCTCTGGTATGGTTGTTTAGGGTCGAAACATTGATCTTGAGGAAAATTTTTCTGAAAGTGATTTTCGTTGCAACGGACTTATACTAAGGTGTATCATTGTCATTGATCTGGCTACTTCAATGTATTGCCTATGGTTTGTAGTGACCGGTGAGGTTGTTTGGTAGGTAGCATTAGACTTTTGAGTTTGATCACTATGGCATCGTATGCAGAATAAGAGGAATTGTCGTAAATTTGTAATTTCTCGTAGAAGTTCGTGGAACTGTTCCTAGTGACGGCCAATGCGTAATCAGAATGCGCAGGCCCATTTGGTTGATCAGGACGGGTTGGGATCAGTGATGCCATGTTGACCCTTGGTCGGTGATAAGGAGAAAGGATGCACCTGTACTTGTGGTCGCAAACCTTCAATCAACAAGGAAATCTGCAACTTTCGAGGGATCGAAATGGTTGTCAAGTCTTACTGATGCTAACTTTAAAGGATTGAATTAACATAGGTGTGTGTTGTGTATACGGATTCCAAGGACTTTCCAATGAGGTTGAGCGCAAGACCAGTATCGTAGCTCGAGTTACTAGTACTAGTATTTCGTCTTCATAGACCAAAGGATCTCTTATTTTGTCTCCAGCTATGATAGAAACCGAGTTCCTAAGGAATCGTCTTCATATTATGCTCCGGAATTTGAACTTAACTGCCTCGGCATTCTGAGTACGACTGAGTCCCGGTCACCAATAGGGTTATCTGTGTTGGAATTGGCAGTAGGTGCTATTGTTGGCCTATGTGTGCGCCCTAAGTCATTGGGCCTTCTCTCTCTCTCTCTCCCCCCCAAATGCAATACGCTGCATAGGAACGCTGCATTGTTCTGGGTTTTTGCCTCTGGAAACAATGAAGTGTTGTATCAGGTGGACACCTTTGTTGTATGGTGTTGTAGAGATTACAGGTGTCTGAGCAGATAAGCTCCAGGTTTATCTCCTGCTGGACAAAGTCAACCAATAACTAAAAGGACATTATTTTGGAGGCCATCTGGTGGAGACCTACAGAAGCTTAAAGCTTGGACATAGAGCATGAAATAAAGATTTTAGCCCATAACTAAAGGTAATTGCTTTTGGATAAGTAAGTTATCTTTATAATACCGCCCTGCAGTCCTATGGCCTACGTATTGCGACCTGAATGCCTCTACATTTTTAAAAGGTTACATGCCTTAATGCAGACGTGCAAACCAACATTCTCGGGCTGCAAAAAACTGGCTGGTTATGGCTAGGATAACTGCATATTTGGCTAACGTCAGTAGGGTTGGGGCGCATTTAACAAATTCAAAGCGGTGCGCAGCTATGCTTGGTTCGGTGAGCGACAGTTTGCATTCACGCTTGCTCACGCCGGTCGCCCTATGTCGCCACGCTAGTGAAGTCGCAGCTCCACAATGTTTTATAAATCATGTACGTGGCGTGAGATTGCTTGATTACATATGCTGGTCGCTAATTTGATTCAACTTCGCCATTTCACACACTATAACGGCAAGATTTGAAACGGTATGGGTGAATACCCATTACCCAATGCAAGTAAGATTTTTTACCTTTTTTTTTTTCTGGAGCGTTGAGCATGGTAAAAGCTCTTTTAACTGCAGAGTGTCCATTTACGCGTCAGTCAACTTTATTTATATACAGGGCATTAAGATGTGTTTTAAAATACCTGCTTAGCATTTTTTTTTGCCATTGTGGGGAGACGAGTGTGGAAGACGCACCGAGCTTCAAAGTTTCCTGAGCCTTAGCTGTTGAGTCAGACTTGCGTCATAATACTAAAAATTTTTTTTTAAGTTCAGAATTCTTTCAAAACTTGAAATATGCAAATGGTGACCTTTTTTCTGGATCCAAAATCCAATTCAGATTTCGAAAAAGTGAGTTAATGGAGGTACACAGAACAAAAGTAACGTTTTTTTTTTTTTTACTTTTTCCAATATTTAGAAACCACTTCATTTTTAATTCAGAAAAGTGATCCCTATTTGCACTTTTTTTAAACCTGAAAAATTTTCAGTTCGACCTCTGTTTAAGGTGCAGTTTTTGTAGTAATTTTTGTATCTAATTTTAAAGTGCACCATTTACTCATTTACTTTTGATTGCCCCAGTTGCTTGTTTGCTTGGTCTGACGGATCTAACCAACCATCTAGTTTAGATACTTCCCGGTGATCTGGAGTTTTACCCGATAGCTTGAGCCGAACACAGCTTATAAGTGTTTGGTATTACTTTTGGATAAATATAGTCGTGCATGTCGACAAACGTTTCGTGATAATAAATTTTTGTCGACTTGTTCAAATGATCAACTAACAATTATGCTGGGTACGTAACGATCAAATTTGGGTGTGGAAATAGCTGCCACCACTGCTGCCCTCAGCTACTCAATTAGTAAATAAAATTTAATGTTTTTTTTATTTTTATTTTTTGATTAACGCCATGTAAAGTAAAAAAAATGGTTCTCAGGCCCTCCCGCATCAATTTTTTTGCAAGAAATAAAAATTGACGCGGCATTTATTAGTGACTTTTCCAAAGTCAGCATTAGTCTGATCACTACTGTTGTATCAATGCTACGTAATCCTCAAATCAAAATAAATTTTTGTGGGGGGTTTCTGAAATCCGATCAATGCTTGCTGTGAATAAAAATTTCCGAAAAATGGCTTTTTAAATGCTGTGTTGAAGCAATCTGACCACTTTTTTTTTTTTAATTCAGTAGAAAACGGCACTTTTTTTTACTATAAAATGTGTTAAAAAATATTTAAAAAAAACTCTCTTCAGTTTTCAACTTTCTGTGCTCGAGAACCGAATGTGTAAAAAAAAAGCCTTACCCCTCATCAGTTTATCAACTTTCTGTGCCCGAGAACCATTTTTTTTTTTTTTAACTTTGCATGGCCTAAATGTATTTTTTTTTTCTGTGCTTACATCCTCCCTCTGCTTTGTCCTGGGGGGATACCTTCATACATACAAATTCTCCAATTTGCAATATTTTTGGTGCAATCCACATGCTTTCTTTTTTAAATTTTGTTGGATTGTTGCAACTTTAACTTAGCTTGAGGGTAAGTATTCAAAACTTAATCTTTAGTGTTGGTATGATTACTTAACACCATTAATTTACCCACGTACAGATTAAGTTTTGAAATCGGTACCTTATTTGTATTGACCGGTACACTCCGCGAAAGTTTTTTCTTTTAACACCACCTTCAGCGAAAAAGCAACGATTCTGCAGTAATTTTTGCTTATTCTGCTGCACAAAATAAAGCGGTTTTATCCCCTAATGTATTTTGTTGTGGAATTTATGGTTCATCGAACTGCTGTGGTAACCAACATAGTCTGATTAAAAGTAAAGAAAAAGAAAAATTAACTCGAGTCCCTGTTGGTTTTGTTGTTAACCATTTATTGCAAATACTGCTTCATTAGGCTAACCTTTTTTCATTCTGTGTGTATCACTAAAGCAGTATCTAACATCAATTTTTCAGCCGAACCAGACCACTGAAACTTTAAAATAAAATTTAAACCAGCTCAGAAGAGACTCTTACTTATCAAGAGTAAAGTTTTCAAAAATGCAGGCATGTTCACACAGAAGTGCACAGATGTGGGGAGTATGAAGCTCCTCATTTTTCCTCATTACTGCTGAATGGTTAGAGCTGGGAACGTGTGGTTTGAGCAACCCTTCCCAATGTCGGTCGCCACTTGCCATTTGGCGAGTGGAAATCAACAGTTGACGACTTGGAATTTAGCCTCACTTGCCAAATCGGCGACTAGCTATAGAGCATGCCACTAAAAAAGGGGTCTCTGGAACCGTATAAGTTGGAGACGAAAGGTTTGCGGCGTTATGCTCAGATTTATAAGGGCTATATAACTGGAGTTTCTGCATTAATACTGGAGTTTAAGAAAATTGCACAATTTAGTTAATACATAAATTAGGGAAACCTTTCATCATACAAGACGTATTTGGTATGTGGCGAGTAAAAATTGTGAAATGGCGAGTGCTTTGTAAGGTCTACTGGCCAAGTGGCGACTGCTACTGGATTGACATTCGGAAGGGTTAGGTTTGAGCATTGCGAAAGCTGGCAAAAATCTCAATGGTGTATGCCAACATAAAAATCGGTCTGAAGTGGAAGCATGTTCAATTCGGTATTTTTTTTTTGACAGGCTGAACACCCTCTTTTCGACCATGTTCGGTTTGTTTGGTTCTGTACAACATTCACTGGAGACTTGTGTGGTGTGATTTGCTTTATTTTGGTTGCCCATAATTTTCACCATTTATATGAATTATTTTGCATTGTTTTGTAGTGTAGAAACGAAAGGTTTCCACATAGCTGAGGGGTTTTTTTTGTTTGATTTTTGAAACATTCTGTAGCTTAAAAGCCATTCCTATCATGTATGCTGTTGATGCAATTGCATTCTCATGATTGTTCTGTTAACTAGAACAATCAATAATTTGTACCGTTTTGTCTTTCAGTTCAAACTGGGCTTTTCCTTCTTTTTCTTAATTTAAAAAAATGTAAAGCCTGCTGGTGTGTACATGACACCTTAGTAGGTGTTAACAATTTTCTACCTTGTACGGGCGATACTAACCCTAGCTATGTGGGCAACCTGAAACGATGTAGTTGCTGAATGTCGGGTGTCAGAATCCTTATCCTATTAAAGATAGGCAATGAAATGCCAATAAACAATAACATGCCGTTAGGATCATTGGCAAAATTGGCTATGTAAGGGGAGTCACTACTGTAGTCTACACTAAAATAAATCAATAAGAAATTCATTTTGAATTTGAAACGTGTATTTTCGTTTATTATAGCGCAATATTTCGGTTAAATATGGTTGATGAAATAGGCGCTTGGTTCAAGCACTCGTGGTTTTAAGCGCTCGTTTCGAAGCTGGGAGTTCCTTGTTTATTCTTACTTCCATCAATGACGTCTTCAGCCCTTAATTCACTGATTGAATGGAAGTGCAACATGAAGTCTCATCCTAAAGAAATTCAGTATCAACATTGTGAACTTTAGTAGAACTTTGTGTTCTGTGTCTGTGCCTTTAAACTGATGTGATTCCAGAATAGGAGTGGCCAAAAAGTGAGCCATTTTTTCTTACTAGTTGATCTAAAAATTTTTTACTTCCACTTAATGTTTTAACATACATTTTTATGTCCTATTACTTTTTAATAATGAAAATGCTTCTGCAAGGTTAAACAATTTTCTTAACATTCGTAGCCAAACATTGTTAATTTAGCCTTATTAGATGCAGAGATTTTTAGTTTCGTTTAAACTTTCAAAAAATTTTACAATGAATTTTTTTAAAGTAAAATTTTAGAATATTTTA
This sequence comes from Lithobius niger, assembly GCA_023313725.1. Lineage (NCBI taxonomy): Eukaryota > Metazoa > Arthropoda > Chilopoda > Lithobiomorpha > Lithobiidae > Lithobius > Lithobius niger. Next base: position 39,320 of record JAHWFP010108577.1, read on the forward strand.
ATTTTTTAATCATTTTTTTTTATTAAAGTATCTGGTCCTAGGTTTTATTTAAATTAATTCCACAATGTGGGGGAGAGTTGGGAGGGGTGGGGGAGGAAGATTTTTTTTTAAGTCATAATTTCTAGTAGGCACCCCTTTGAATGGTTGACTTAGCAACTACATCGCTTTCTTTTAGTAAGGTTTTGTTTTTTACGTGTTAGTAAATGTGTACGAAAATTTTTTTGTTGGCAGCCGGATTGACAGAAGTGATCATCTACAGCTCGCCCGATGACAAAAAGAAAAATCGTGGTTTCTGTTTTCTTGAGTACGAGTCCCACAAAGCAGCGTCACTGGCTAAGAGGCGGCTAGGCACGGGAAGAGTGAAAGTATGGGGCTGCGACATAATCGTCGACTGGGCTGATCCTCAAGAGGAGCCCGATGCCGAGACTATGTCGAAGGTTTGTAGCTTCTTCATCAATAGTACAAGTACCATTGTACCGTACTCCTCTCACCACATAAACCATACTTTTTAAACCTGCAATTTAATATCTGTAATCGGCCTGCGCCTTATATTTGGGGGAGGTGGGGGGATGGCTTCTAGTAAACAAGCGTTACGTTGCAAAGCTGCAATCACGTTCAAGCGCGAGAATAGAAATCAGCTAAGTCAATTGCCCAGCACAGAAGGGTCGCATAAATTACCGCAAGTATGCTTATTCTTTAAGTTTATCTTCTGTCGAAATAAAGTTGACTCTGCAGGTTGACTTTTGGTGTGCAGTCCCCCCAACACGTGGAACGTGGACATCTCCCTGCAGCACATTATGAGACTGGGGGGGGGGAGATACAGGACACCATTAGTGTGATGACCCTTTTCAGGGGGGAAGTAGTCAGCGGCCTCTGGCCATTGAGTGGAAGTAGAAGGCTTTCCCATGTTAACCCCTTCCGTGAAGGAGGGTGTGGTTGGAGTTTTCGTCAGACGTCTCGAGGGACAGCGTTGTTGACAATGCTTTAGTGGTCAACCGAAACCAAGGCAAAGCTCAGCCAAGTCATTGGACAAATTCGACTTCAGAACCTCCCTAGCGTTGATAAATGTTTTAAGAGTGGACGTCTCCCGTTTCGACTAGTACCAATGACCTCGGCGTAGATACGTGAGGATATAATCTAACAGCTGCCTTGATGGGAGATTAGTGGTGAATGTCAAGATCTTCAGAATGATCATGGTGTTATTTGGTATTAAGGCTAGGCCTTTTCTCATACATGTGGGTGATTTGCTAACAGGAAGCTTTTCAATGGAATCAGCCTTTTTATTTTCTAAGCAAGCAAGCAGCTTAATGGAAAAAGGGGCATGTTGCTCAAAAAACTAGGCAACCAAACCCTCGCAATTACGAAAAGTTTGGCACATGAAGAGATTTTCCTCAAGAATCAATGGAACGTTTAAAAGGTTCTAAGATTGGTTTGAGATACTGTGACAGATTTGCTTTCGTTAAAAACTAACAATATTACAGGCGCTTAGGCAAAGCCAAAAATTGTCCAAGTTCCACTATTCAAACTAAAAAGCTCTACTGATAGGCTTCTTCAGGCAAGAGTCATGAGACTTGAACAATAACCACCAACGAACTTTCTGCTAGAGTCCTGGCTTGCACAACAACCACCAACGAACTCTACTAACTTCAAACTCTATTCTAAACAAAAGTAAAGATAATTCGGTTTCAAAACTTAGTGTAGTGTACTGGGACTAATTCCAAGAATTTTTGACAAGTTCGGATTTATTTCTCCTAAAACTGTTTCATCCAAGCAAATTCTTCCAGATATTTGAGTTTGGAACTTGGATGGGATGAGGCAATAATTGAACCCCTTCTGACGGACTGGAAAGTGTAGAAGTCAGATATTCGGTATTTACAAAATATTATCATGCCTCGTTGGTATGGAAAATGACTTGACTCGGTGTTGCCAATTGCATATTTTTTGTGATGCGTCACCTAAGGTTTATGGTGTGGTGGCATATCTTGGAATAGTGTTAAAGAAGAAAAAAATTATTTTCTCCGTTTGTGGTTTGGAAGGTGTGAACATCCCTAGTCTGGAGCTGATGGGCTGGGTGGGTCTTATTTTGCTGACACTATTTGTCACGCTTTGTCAAAGAATGACATGAAGACTCTTCTATGGACCGATTCAAGAGTTGCGGTAAAGGAATTCTGTTGAAATGGAAATTATTCATAGGAAGACGAATTTGAAGAGATTCAAGCATTAACGACAAACTCGTGGAAGTATAGCAAAGAAAATAATCCACATTATAACGAGGGGTCAATCTTTAGAAAAGTTGGCAACTATTCAAGCATGGTTAAAGGGCCCACAATCATCACACAAGCAGATGAATGTAAACATATAAAAAAATGAAAATGCTTCTGTAAGATGAAGTTTTCAGAGCATTCTTAAGACATTCTTAGGCCTTATTACATAACACGAGATTTTTAGTTTTGTTAAAACTTCCAAAATTTTGCGATTAATAGTTTTCAAATTTAATTTAATATTTTAATTTGTTTACTAACTTTTTTAAAGCTTTCCGGAATTGTTTATTTAAACCAATTCCGTAACTTGGTGGAGAAAGGGGGGAAGGAAGATTTTTTTAATAATCAGCATTTCTAGTAGGCACCCTTTAAATGGCAACTAATCGCTTTATTTTAGTAAGGTTTTGTTTTCTACTTGTTAGTATCCAATTGGGCCCGAGACAAATACCTAAGAAGGCTTTATTGCACATGAAAGGAACAATAAAAGCTAATGAATATACAAGTGCCAGCAGCACCCACAAGCCAATTCCTGGTAACCAGTTAACACTCCGACACTGCTGGCGTATCTTAGAAGTAGCGCTCATGAATACTGGAGGCTACAGCGAGAGCAAGATAAAAACAGACAACGAAGTGTAGCGAGAGTTAAACCAAAGTAACGCACTTTTTAGTAGGCCTGGCAAAAACGGCAGGAATTAACCCTTTTGAGTCAGAGCGACGATACATCGTCGTACCAATTACAAACCAAAATGGTCGTACGCTCAGGTCTACAACATGTTAAAAATAAAATTGCGTACATAGGTGTAATTCCGGTTGAATTAGGCATTTTGGAACGTACATTTTTACATCTTCCATAAATACTCGCCTCACTCTGGCTAATCTCGGAGCTTGGCTCTCTTTGCCCATGAATAAGACTTCCCTGCCGTGCCCAGCCCGCCCTCGGGCAACGAGCGCCGGCGCTCCCAGTGCCACTGGACAGCATCGTCACTTTTTTCTTAAGCAGCGCAGGGAGAAGTTGCTCCAGTTCTGCGCGTTTTTTTTTCTTTGTTCTTCGGATAGGCAGACGTGATGCTGGCCGGGAAGATGGTTTACGGCACGTGTAGGCACAGGCTTACGCCTGGTGACAGTCATGAGCTTTGCCGTCGTTGTAGGCGGTGCAATTTTGATGACAATTGTTGTGATGTCTGGCTGAGTTTCGACGCCGAAACACGACTAGTCTTTCTTCGGATATGGCACCTTTCCGATCAACGGGAACGGCAGCATGAAGCTGAAAAGAGGGCTGCGGAAGACACTAGATGAAAGAGTTGTCAAGGTAGGCATTTCACATTTAGATTGTCTTCCCGCTAAGGTGATTAATAGGAGCCACGCCAGCAGCGACTCTGCTTCCTCTACTAGTTCGAAGCCGAAGGCCCGATCCAAATCAATCTTTGATGCAATTATGGAAATGCAAGCTAACATGCGGACGATGTTTGAGGGGATCAACCAGCGTATTACTAATACAGAAGAGAACCCGGTGAGTTCCAGGGACCAACAAATTAAGGATGGTATAGACTTTATTAGCAGGAAAATAAAAAATGGCGTTCGACTCAAAAAGGGTTAAAACAGGATTCCAAGATGTTGAAAATTTTTGCAAAAAAACGGTAATTGTATTTGTACTCGCAAGGTCGGTCGAAACAATTTGGTGTTTACAAGTTGCTTCCTACTCCATTGGTGAATAAGCATCACAAAAGTAGGAATCCTCATGACGATGTTACGTTGTGCTGTGACTACAGCAGACCAGATTTCTCGCCACTCCCCTTTACCAGGGCGACACATTGATGCCTTAGGTCCTCCACAGGACGAGGATGATTTCTTGGTCACTTCTGAAGACTTTGGGGAAGGAAGCACTTTCATCCCATGGCATGATTTCTCCAGATCAATTTATCACTACGTACCCTCTTTGAAGCTGGTCACTATCATAAAAGCCTTGAATTCACCATAGCTTCGTAAGCCAACTCTTGACGATGTGTGCTTCTGCTATCTACCACAATCGCATTTCCTAGTTCCACAATTGCTCATTGTAGAGGACCTTCTTCGCTAAGAGGAGCAGCCTCGGCTGTGGGGCAGCCGCTTCCCCCCCCCCCCCCCATGATGCAAAGAGGAATTTTTCCATCAATGCTGCCAATAGGCCCGAGGAAAAGCTTGGTATAAGACATTTCTCGAGGCAGATTTCGTCACAGATGTAACCACCATGGAATAATACGTTCATCACCAGAGAAGATCGCGAAACTTTTCTTTTCCTTAACCTCCTTGCAAAATCAAGCCTCAACATCGTCCAGGAACCTAGTAGTAGTGATAGGACAATGGTGGGTATGGCAAAACAACCTTAAGGTAGGGGTGCCTGTTCATCCTCCCTCGTTGGACCTTTTGCTCTTGACGGACGATTCACCATCGGGTCGAGGTGCTTACATGGGGTGCCCACACAGTCTCTGGAACATGGACGGACAAGGAAATAACGTCAATACCGTAGAACTGAGAGCTATTTGTTTACTCACCGGGTCGACGCTTGTCAATGGAAAGGTTTGGTCTGACAGTACCACAGCAGTAGCGTACGTGCGAGAATAGAAAGGACCTACTCTGGCACAACCTAATGGAGGTGGTGTCCAGTGTGTCCAATCTGTATCTGGTGTTTCACGTAACACTGCTACCCAGACACCGTGCAGGGAAGTTGAATGCACTCTGACGAGCTCTCGCTAACAGACAAGGTGCAGTCGACGGAATGAGATTGTATCCTAGAGTTGAGGTTGCCAAATCTTAGGAGTGGAGAAAGCCTTGAATGAATGAATGATAGTTTATTGCATATTGATTCGAAGTTTGTTCTGCCAAACTTGTAGGAGTCTACAATATTCAATATTTCTTAATATTTCAACAATATTTCACATAATTGAAAAAAGTAACTTAATAATACTAATATGGTGAGAAAGTATAAGGCAATAATTTTGTTGAAAGCCGACAGGCTCATTTCACTCTGGCTGAAGAAATCGTGAAAAGAGGACTAACGCTATGCCAGAAAAGAAACAACCAAAAACAATGATTGGTTTAGCGAATTTTCGGTAGTATAATATGCTTACAGAGAACATCCACTACCTTCATCAGGCAAAAAGTCTACGAGCACGCACAAAACTAACTACTACATGCTAGAGTTTGTTTGAATTTCGCCGCCGTTAGCCGTTTGGATGGTGCTGCCATCTCGTGCTGCTCATTCGTTGTTGAAGTAGGAATCGGCAGTTTGTGCCATTTCTTGGAGAGGCTTGCTGTCAGTTCAGGTGTAGTGATGATAGTTTTATGTGCTGGTTCCTGTAAATTCATGAGTGGCCTTTAGACTGGAATAGTTGAATGGCCATGCATTCTAGGGCTTGGAGGTGTGCGTCACTGGAGGTGTTAGATGTGAGGAGCACGTGTGTATTGTTCCAGGCGATGTGTTGGAACTTGACGTGATGCATGGCTACCCCATTTTGTGTCTTTGTGATCGAGTGCTAGCATGTGCTCGTGGACTCTTTTGCAAATTCGCCTTCGGGTTTCGCCGATGTAAATTGCATCGCACTCGGCACATGGAACAGCATAGACCGCGTTTCGAATCATTGGGATGCCTTCTATCGAGTGGGAGGCTGGGAGCACTTAAGGTGTTTGCGAGATACGGGGTTGCTTCGAAAGAACTGGGGTAGGTGGTAGGTCGCCGGATGCTTGTCTAAAAGCGAGTCTGGTTGGGTACCGATGTTGGGTCGGTTGGGATGGAGGGGGAAGTGGCGGTGGAGGAATACATAGTGCGGGTGGAGGTATGGTTGGAGAGCCGAGTGAGTAAGAGGATAAACTGATAAATATCAGTGCCACGTTATCAGTAAGGAAAAAAACTTAACTCATTCGGTTGCACGTAGGTGTCCGATTTTCAAATATTCCTTGCTGGGTTTTCCGTTTCAGATGGTTAATGTTACCTTCCGTAGACCTGTAGTGCCTACTTGTGCATTCTAGTGCACTCGAGAATTCTCTACCTGATGTACTATTTCCTGACACTGCCATTGAATTGGCTACAGTTCAAGGAATTTCTTTCTTTATGATAAAACTGATTCTGCTGGTGCATAAGTGACTAGCTGCTTTGGTGTGTTAAGGGTCCCGTGTTAAGTCCTTGTGGATATCCCTGGATCACCTTCCTGGTTGGGCGTTTGTGAAGTTGTCGAAGTACCACGAGTAGGACTGTGCGAAAATCGAAACTTTCGATTCGATTTCGATTTTATTATGCTGTTGAAATCGAATCGAATCCGTCAGAATCAAAATCGCCATCGAGTAACGTGATGAATTATTTTCGATTTTATGAAAATTTTTAAGTAAATACACTGAATAAAGTTTAACAAACAAATTTGAATCAAGTAAAGCATTAACTTTAGTCAAAAATGTGTAATGACTTTGTTTTATATGGCAACTGTGCATGGTACCATGTTAATCATTGCTAAAATAGTGTAGTCATTGCCTTACAACATGCCAGTGTAAGTTTAGCAATCAACTAAGGGGCAATAATTTTCCAAACTTGCACAATATATGAAGTTAATTTGACTAAATAAAATCTAAGGATGGTGCTACTCAAAAGGAGGAGTGGGGGGAAGGTAGAAGCTTACTTTCTAACTTTGTGTTAAAACCAAACTGTAGTTTTGCGCATTAAATGAAGACATAATTCAAAGTTCAATGTATTGGAGTAACATTAGTTTACAGGAATGTAATTACTTAAAATTAATATCTTTTTCAAAGGCTAGCCCTTATTGATAAAAATTGAAAAAAATATTTTAAAATCGAAAAAGAAAAAAATTGAATTTCGAAATCGAATAATAATCGAAATCGAGATGTTCTTCCCCAAAATCGATCGAAATCGAATCGAACCCAAAATATAAAAACCGCACACCCCTAACCACGAGGTGTTTTTTTTATTCAACTTTTTGTGATGATGTGCTGATTTGTCAATTAAAATATTCACATGGAGACACTAAGGGTACGGGTTCAAGAAACAACACGTAAGCCTTTTTTTTAAAGTATTTTTTAAGAAAGCTAAGAAACGTTTGAAGGGAAAAAATTGTTGTTATCCATTTGCAGGTGAAAGTGCTGTACGTGCGCAACCTAACCTCCGACGTGACGGAAGAAAAGTTGAAGGAGTCCTTCGAACCCTTTGGCAAGGTTGAGAGGGTTAAGAAGATCAAAGATTATGCCTTTGTCCACTTTGAGGACCGTGACAATGCAGTCAAAGCCATGCGTGAACTAAATGGCAAAGAGTTTGGTGGGGCCAATGTGGAGGTATCATTAGCTAAGCCACCTTCTGACAAAAAGAAAAAAGAGGAACAACTACGGGCGAGGGAACGCAGGATGTTAACCATCATGCAGCAGAGGCAAGGAGCTTTTATTTTTATTAGTTTAAGAAAAGGGGTTAAAAACTGCAGGGATTCTCCCCTCCCCGTCCTATCTACCTACAACTCCTTTCTTTTACACATGTCAACTCTGCCAAAAAAATATTTTTCAAATTACTGAAGGACAAAAAAACTTTTGTCATTGGCATTTAAACTGTCCAATTTCAGTGTTCTATTTACTCTATTGACGCAAGTTGACAATTTTGTTGTCTTGGTGTTCGCACATGCTGTTATGAAAATAAGTGACAATCAAATATATGAAATGCAGACACCTACCTGTCGAGTGTGAAGGATGTCATGTCACAACTTGTCACCTGTGATAAAGAGATACTGCAGAGTGTGGGTGGACTGCGGTGTGTGGTGGGGGAGTAGTTTGTAGAAAGATGGATGGGTCGAGGATGCAAGATTTTTTCTTGTAGTATTGAGCTGTATGTTGAATCTTTGTCAAATTACTTGAAAAAATGATTCGAATGGTGTATTCAATCAAAACATTAAAATTAACCAAATTTTGACCCGGGTTAAGGGTTTGCGAGTATAGGACGATGCTGCCGTGTTATTGATAAAAAAAAAAGTAAATTTCCCTCGTAACTTCAGAACGATTAAGAGCTAGGAACTTTAAGGTTTAGACCATCGGATATTACTGGTGAAAAAAACCTATAAAGTATAACCAAACATTATACATTTTAGATTCTTGATAACGAACCTCCATGTAAAGAATTTTTTTTAAGAATACTTCAATTTGGTTGGCTGCCTTCTGTTCATGTGGTGAAACAACTCTCCAAAAAACCTCTGTTTAAGGAACAACTCCATATAATAGGGATGAGATTCTCTCTCTTTTAGGGGATATCCTTTTGTCGAGACTTGCAAACCACTTAAAAATAAATTAAAATACCCAAAACACCTACAAATTAACCTGCTCGCTTGCCTGCCTTTCCCCTTTTTTCACTCGGTGATTCTCATCCCTGATAAAGGAACTTTCATTGCTGTATAAGTCTTTACATCTTAAAAACCATCCTTATAAGTAGGGATCGACCGAGTCCGGATATATCCGGATCCGGCGCCGGATAATACGGTATCCGGCAAGATCCGGATCCGGCAATTATATTGAGCCGGATACCGGATGCAACACAACCAAAACATGTTGCCGTAAACATGTTGCATGTCTCGGTAAAATAAATCGACGTAAAATAACTAAGCGATCTACGTGTATAAAAAATTGCAGATATAATAATTAGTGTAAATTAGTGTACAAAAATATACTTGGGATAATCGTATTAGGTTTTCATAACTAAAAAAAAAAAAGTTGGAAGTTCGACTACATAAATGCGCTTACGAAAATATTCATCGTCCGTTGCAGTACATGGGATACCTTGAAACGATGGTCCTCTGGTTATTCTTCCATTACAGCGTTGTTTACGGCTTCCGAAATCCTTTTTTTTTTTTTAAGTTTTTAATACCGTAGAAGTAGTTAAAAGTTGTTTTATTCTTAATTTATATTCGCTATCGGTGATAGTTTACGGCCGCCAATCCCCGCCATCGCGCTCCCACTCTCTGCCGGCTGTCCGTAAATAGACGCGGACGTGTTGGCATCAATGGCTGTGACCTTGACTCGCTTCGCGTGACGTCACTTGCGACTGGCCCCCGTCGCGATAGTGATCACGTGCTATACACGTGTCAATCGGGGAATCCCAGCTTTCCAACGCGACCAAGATGGCGGCTGTTTGTAGCGTTACAACAGCTTGAACCAAGGTCTAGTTTTAGCAAACAAAAGCAATTTCACGTCAATTTTGACGACACAGCCAACAAAAAACGTCAATTTTGACGACACAGCCAACAAAAAACGTCAATTAAGGTATTTAAAAGAGGATATTAAATTAAATGAATCCAAAATAGGGGTGCCAAAGTACCTAATTCAGTCGTAATTACACCTCCGTTGTATGCAATGGCGGTTTTTCTTTGCAAACGGGGCTTGGAATTGAGTGGGAGTTTTAGAAACGGTTTTGAAGTGGCGATAAATCGCGGTTTGGACGCCAAGGGGTTAAATTCGAAAAGGAAGACTGTTTAATGACGTCATCAAAAACTAGCAAGAAATAACAGCATGATAAACCAAAGATGACTTCCATGTCGCAAAAGTCGAGACAGTTTTGTTCATAAAATGAAAAAAAAATACAGCTTTTTTTATGATGGTTTCGTTCTTTTTTTTTTTTTGCTTTCGGTCTTTGTTATACTGTGCGCAATACAAAACGGAACGAAAGCAATTTAAAGCTGTAAATAAAAGACCTGTTGTGATTTTGTTTTAATGCAACCAAAATTCAATAATTTTAATCTAAAATAAATACCGTAAATCCCCGCAAAGAAGCCCATGGGCTAATAAACGAAATAATGCGTTTTTGTAAACGACACTAATGGCTAAAATGACTCGCTTATAAGCCCAGGGCTTATATGCGAAACGCGGTTTTTTTTTTTTTAATTCTTACTAGGTTGTATAAAAACTCGCACTGTTTATTAAATAAATCGTTAAATATTCCTTAACGTTTTAAGAAAGTAAGTTAAAAAATAAATTGTCGTCGCTAATGGAGTGAGTTGGTATTTTTTTCCGTCACCCATGGAGTGAGGCACTAACGAAATATTTATTTTTGCGAAAACTATTGGACACTATTATTTCAAACTTACTACACGCACCCAACAGATATCCATTAAGGTGCACAGAAAAAATCAAATAAATGGCTTTAATTGTTTCAAAGAAACTTTTTTTTCTTTAATTAGGGCGGTAATGAACTAAAATTTAAAATCTCCGTGTTGACAAAACGCGTCTGAAAGTCGGCGTTGTTAGGCTAAAAATCGTTGTTCCCACCTGACAGGCGATAGTGTGAAGGTTTATAGGCTCCTTTTCCATTTAGTTTTGCGTCGTGGCTGTTGTTTTAATTTTTTAATGCTGTGAAACATCATCTTGTGATTTTCAACGATGAACTAAAACACAAGCGCTCACGTGAAATCCGAAGCAAGCGGCGGCGGCCATGCTGGAATCATGCATCAGCCAATGAGAGTGCGTCAAATCGGTCACGTGGTGCCAACAGGCCAATGAGGGAACGCGATCTTGAAATGCTTTGGAAAGTTAGTTTGAAACCGCCAGAAACGGCCTACTACAATTCGCCTAATTGGCTAATGCCAAATGGCCGTCGAGAAAATATGTTGATAGGCCTGGATTTATGGGAATTCCAGCTTTCCAACGAATCCAAGATGGCGGCGCCCAGTGAAATCGTTCGATCGCTACCGCTGATCAAAAAAAGACCAATTTTCTGCTTTCTAACTTAACGAAAAAAGAACGAACGACATTTTTGCAGCTTTTAGTGAGTCTACACTCAACTAAAGTGCTTTTTACAAAATTATAGACGTCGGTAACAACGTTTTTTTTTACAGAAATCGATGGATAACACGTCATGTAGCGAATTTCAGCTTTTCTCTTTTCAATATCTTGGCCGCAAATTGCGGTTTTTCGACCAGCAGTTTCCCTTCAAAGTTGAGATGATTTTTTTTTTTTCACGGCTTAACCTGGTTACAACGGGGCAGGCCCGATTTGCAAAACTTTGTTTCAGAGGACCAATTAGAGGCCCTGGATAGAACATATGTTTTTATTCCTAAAATACCTATGCTACCTAATACATTTTTGCAGTTTAATTCGGGACGGTATTCTGGAATGAAAACTTATTTTCCATTCCTCTGCCCTGGATGGAAAAATGTCTTTATCCCTACAATACTTAGCCAATTTTGTTTTTTAATTACAGACAATAATGGTTATTTGGGAAACTTATTCTGGCATAAAAGAAGAAAAAAAATCCTCGCAATGTTTTTTTCCTCAGACTTAATAGGTTAAATAAAATATTACATAATAAAATAAAATGGCAAAGGAAACAAATACTTGATTTATGTTTTCGGGGAAATTTGGTTCGCTTACTGGGGCATTTAGAAGATTGTCGACACCTGCCCCCATAAAATCATTGTCCTGCATAGAAGCTCATGGGCTTATATCCGGAACATGGGCTTAAATTCGAAAATAAGCCCAGGGCTTATATGCGGGGATTTACGGTAAGTGTGGACTACATACTGGTTTCACAAATATTGCAAAATTTTGCTAATTATTTTCCGAAATAAAGCAGTAGGCTAATCAATGAGAAATTCTTCAACTAGAAAAATGTTTTCTGACTGTTTAACCTAATGAGTGCTTTGTTTCAAAAAAATTTGCAAAAGTTGGCAACATTGCAAAAACAGTTCTGTAGCCTACATGCAATTATACTATACTGGTACTCATAATAGCGTAAGACTTCTACGTGTTTAATGTAAGAAAATAATGTGAAACAAAGCGAAAATTAACACCATAGCTGCAACTTAAAAGGGGGAAAAAATAAAACTGCTTTATTTCGTTTTTGTGTGTGAATTACCCGGTATCCGGTACCGATCCGGAACCGACCCGGCCCCGACATCAAATTATCCGGAACCGACCCGGATCCGGCAAAATGGTATCCGGTCGATCGCTACTTATAAGGAACTAATTTACAAAACAGTGTGTCAGCCAAGAAATCAATGAATTTATTGATGAAACAGTCAACCCAGAACCGCAACCGGACATTGAAACATTTTTTCAACGAACAGTGTAAATCTAGACATTGATTTTATGTCTGGTATTTACATTCTGCGTATGGAACTATTAAGACAGTATTTTTTTCGATGTTGTTCCATTAAGACTGCATCTTCGTCTTGTATTCACGTCCAAATCCATAACTCGGGCCACGTTTTGAACGGTTTTGTAGTTTGAATACGCCATTAGAATTGTCTTTTCGAGAGCTATCTGTGGGTGTTAATTAAAAGTCTGTAGCTGAAGTAGATTTTGAGTCCACATTTCTCCCAAAAAAACCTGGTAGCCTATATGACGAAAAATATGAATCTGCATTGGCTGAACTGTAATATAACTAGGGACTAACTGTATTGATAAAGAGAGCCTACTGTAAAATCTGTCAACCCAAAGTGGACATACGTTTGGTTCAGTATTGAATTCGATTGAATTCAACATTTGGTTGAATTCGGTATTTTTCTAGGTTCGGTTCAGTGTAGTCTTGGTGTTTATTTTCATATTGTTACCTTTTCTGAAGATATTTTAAATTCCAAGTAGTGACCAGGATTTTCTTTTGTTAATAGCATGATGCCTCCTCGTGGGCGTGGAATGAGGGGTCCCCCTGGCCGGGATTACGGTAAGTGGATGAAAGAAAGATGTTAATAACAGACATTTTATAATAGCATGTGGCAGCTACGTAACTTGCTCACACTGGTTGTTGGTTTGCGGTGTCTTAGGGTTTTAACATGGACCTGTCTTTTCGTTTATTAGTAACATGGAATGTGTTTAGTTCTTGAGTTGGAGTGCCACTTGTTTATTCATTCTTTCAAGTAAAATAATTCCTTTAGTTTGCATGTGTTGGTAACGCATCGTAGCATAGTGTACCGTTTGCTAGGTTGTTGCTTGTTAGTTTACTGTGATATGTTAACAAGCAATTTCTCCTGCCCTTGCATTCGTAATCTCCCGTTACCTAGTTAGTTTTCTTTTGCAAAACTGATTTCCTTCACCTACGTCCAGGGGGGATAAAGACCCTTTATTTTGGTATTTAAAAAAAAAATTCTTAGAAATTCCTTTCCCGGCATGCACATTTGGACTACTTTTTCATTTGCACCTAATTCGTAACACTGATAACCATATACGTGAGAATTTGTCATTCTGATAGGCCTAAATTTCTTGCCATAGATTATGACTACGACTACTACGGTTATGGCGACTATCGTGGTGGCTATGCAGATCCTTACTATGATGATTACTATCGCTATGACGACTATTATGACTACAGCTACGGACCAGGACCTCGAGGCCGAGGCCGTGGTGGACCTGATAGGGTGGGTTTGTCAAAGTATCTCTTCTAAATTTGGTTTCACGGCCAGAAGCTTCCTTTCTGTTTTAGTGCTGACAAATCTTTTGAAGTATGTGGCAGTATGCAAGCCTAATTTCCATCGTGTGAAGGCTGCTTGAGGTTTTATCTGACTGCTGTAATGTAGCTGTGAAAAACTATTTGCACAGCAGCTGAATCCTTAATGCGGTTCTTTTTTTGCTGTTAGAAAATAAGCATAAGGGATGTTTTTAAAGTCAGCGGCTTGCGATTCAATCGCAAGCGGAA
>JAHWFP010108577.1:53228-92457 GCA_023313725.1 Lithobius niger
TGTACACATTTGCTTTTAAGGTGATAGGGTGCAGCTCGGATATGATAAATAAATTGCTTGGTACGTGTGCGCCATTAACATTAAGTGTGGCAAAGCAAAATCTCCACATTTGTTTAAACTCAATGGTATTTAACCCTTTAAGCAGTGAGTTAAAAAAGATTCGCTATCGCCTGTTTTAGAATGTGAAATTGTAATTTGTGATCAATTCCTGAAGAAAACTTGTATGATCTGCAAAACTTAAAAAAGCAGTTCTTTGTCACATTGCATACGAACCTTGTTGGTTTGTTTCTTGCCACTTCTGGTAGTGTTTTTTGCAAACGAGCACCTGTGCTAACTGTTTTTTCGTTGGTTGAACTGTACTACGGAAGTTTGTAGCAGTGTCAAGCGTTGACGGTCTTTCCTTCTGTCAGTTTCGGAAACCCTCAATTTTATAGTGACAGATGCACCTACAATAATTTAATGTCTGAGTGGACATTTTATTTGTGAAATTATACTCTATTATATTTTATTATATGGTTTCTACTAAGGTTGGACCGATACTGGATCGGATCGGTTGCCGATATTAGTTTTATCAATATCGCATCAGTATTGTATTTCGATAACTCGAACTGTTTGAGATTGCGACATGCGGTTCGTGGCATTTTGCTCAGGAAATCACTTGAGTATCTTCCTAGCTATGTTTTAACTGTGGGTTACTATTTAAATTTTTATTTTAATAATTATTGGACTTTTGCAGAAAACTATACATTTTATGAAAAATCGGGGATACAATTTTGGATATCTGTACCGGTATCGGTGAAGTTGTGAGAACCGTATCGAATCGGTAAAGTTGCTATCGGTTAGGGATGTGCGAGGACAAAAATTTTAATTAGAATCGAGCTGAGCCGAGTTTACAGCAGAAGAATCGAGTATCGAGCGGAGTTCGACTATTTGATGGAAACATTTTGTTTGCAAGTTTCTCTTTAATTTGTTAAGATAATAAGAATAAAGATAGTGCTTAGTTGTCTGTGGGTCATGGTTTTCCAGTTTTAAGGACATAACTTGAAAATGGTTTCAGTTAACTGATTTTTAATCTGCTCCACTGGAAAGCTCTCGCCAAGACAATCGATTGAAGTTATCGCATTTTCGCCAGATTCGAGTTTTTCGAGTATGGACGCGAGCAGCGAGCCGAGTTTGAGCACAAGTTTCATACTCTGCTCGAATTTTTCGAGTATCGCACATCCCTAGTATCGGTGCAGCCTTGTATCTACCAACGTTTTTCCAACATCGGAATCCACTTTAGCACATCAGTGCATTATTTTTTCCTAGTTTGTCGAGGCAGAGATTATAGGCAAATGAGCGCTGAAAGGTCCAGCCAGTTAAAAAAATAAACCAGTTCATCAACTGCTCGACTGCATTCAGTTCCATGTTTTCATTGTATTTTGCAATGCGGGGTTGGTTGCTTATTTTATCTGCTTATTCTGTTGATGCTATCTGTTGGCACCATTTTATCCTCTTTACTGGTTATGGGCACATCGCACTTATTGTGCCCATTTACTGTCAGTAGTTCTAAATTGGTTTGGACTGATGATTGCCCTTCAGTTTCCATACAAACTTGGGCAAGTTCTTTCAGTCCTTTCGAACTGTCCCGAAGCATCAATTTTTGTTCCAGTTGATCAAGTAGAATTGGGCTAGTGTACCAATTATTGACATGGGCTTGCATGGGCTCATCCGAGCTGGCCACTACGTTGCCTGAAATACCTAGCGATGCTTCATTTTCTCTTTGATTGCACCCGTGTAAACAATTATGTCTTAAAACATTGCTGGTTTTGCAGTCTCGCGCAAGAAATAATGTATGCCAAGCGATGTCGCTTGAAAGGGAGTCCTTTCCAAGCAAACGTTCTTTCGATGCACAGATTTGTGAATGGGTTCAGCATAAATCTGAATTTCTTTTTAGGTACAGACGATAACCTTATTACCGAAAATTTATTATATCCGGAAGATGACACTAAATCTGTTAGAATAGTTGAAATCTTTTCTTTATTCTTCCGTCGCAACGCCTGTTATTGCTTCCGAAATCATCATTTTATGTTTAAAAATAGTTTGTAATTTCTCAATATTCATGATCGTTGAAAGCTCACTCCCAATTCTTCGTAGGACAGCTAGCAGGCAACACACTCCTGCTTGCACGACGTCACTAGTGAACGGCCGAAGGTTACATGCCGCGAACGAACCAATCTGCACTCACGATACCGAAGAGTTTGAACAAAGGCCGTTGAAACGGCACATCACATTCAAGGAATACAGGCAGTGACGTAGGAGTTAATGACGTCATTTTTCGTGGGCAAGGAAATGGATTCCCCTCTCGAACATGACCAAGATGGCGGCTGTGCATTGTGGTATTCCAGAGATATGATTGTTTGGACCAAGGGTTATTTTCGTCAAGCGCAATTTCGCGTCAATTTTGGTAACAATGACATCAATGAAAAGATACTGAATTAAATTAATAGAAAATACTACATTCCAAAATACCTAATTCAATCGGAGTTACACCTCCAACATACGCAATTGGATTTTTTTTTCTAACAAGGCTTAGAACTGAGCGACATATCTTCGTCCGGCCCTTTTGTACGATATATTGTCTCTTACGCCGAAAAGGGTTAAAACCGTGTTTATAACAGCTAAGGACATGTAATTTCTGCGATTTTGCGAAATCACAAATTTCGCAACATTTTCTCTAAACTGAGTTTTTAATTATCGCACAATTCGGTAATGTTGCAAAATGCCACAAATTTCCAAAAATGGTGCAAAATTTACCACAAAATGGCTTGGTTTCATGCAATAAATTTAATGAAAAGCAAGCCACTATAATTGACAACTAGCTACTGCAACTAAATTACAGTAACAGTTATCACCGAAGCAACATTCACGTGACTGCACCAAACAATGCTTTTGGCACAAGGTTGCCATAGTGAGGTGTCGATATCGTCAGCCACGTTCGTGGAGCGTATTTGTCACAAAGTTGGGCTGCAATTGTGCACTCATTTTATCTTGCGCCATTGGAATTTTTGTTATACATTTTGTCAATGTAGGCCCTACGACCCACGGGGATATTGTCAAAGTCAGCAACCATGTCCATCACCGCAAAATTGCGCCGAAATCCCGCAAAATTGCACCTTCATCGCAACAAAACCCACCGCAAAATTGGGCGTAGTATCGCGGAAATTATGTGTCCTTAATAACAGCTGGTGCAATTTATTCATTGGATTTTTCCCTGTGGATTTTATGCTGTCCAACTGAAATCGGCTCCCTTGGAAGCTGGTGAAAAAAAAAAACCACTTGGAATGATATACTGTATAGGAATGTCCAAATTGGCCAAAGATAAGCGAAGCTACTGAAATTTGTGTGGACAGTGAAAATGTTGTCGAATCTAATCCGAATTCTAAAGAACCGGCTTCAGATCCAGTTCAGATTCTGATTTAGTTGATCCATACTGTCCGGTTGTCCACTGCCAATATATGTCTAGGAGAGGAGGATTGTTATTTTCACTTCACTATTTTGTCTGAATCTTATTCACCGCTGCCATTGTCAGCGTCCTCACTATTTGCTCTTTCGCTACTTTCATTACCTTTTTGTTAAAAAACTTCGGTTTTACGTGGTCAAAGGAGCGATAGCTACCATCTTACATTTGAACTGTAGTTGGCTTGTGCAAGGCCATGTTAGCGATGCTGTTGTGGTAAAAAAGCGAACTCAAATGTTACTCTTGTTGGGGGATTTTTTTCTTGACGTCATTATACGACCATACTGCTTAAAGGGTTAGCGCAAAAATTCAAAGGTAAGTTAGTAATATCACAATCATTACTTGTTATGGTAATTTTTACATGTCAGCAGTTACTGCAGTATAATAATGGCTTCACCAGTTAGTGCACTCTTAGTGTGAACATATTAAACAAGTGATAGATAACTAAGGATGTACCGAACACTAATTTTCAGTCGGCACCGAAATGAACAAACTTTTAAGTGAGCAGAACACCCCTAGCAGTCTCGAATCGACCAAAAATGTACCAAACCAATCAAACTTAAAATAAAATTTAAAACTCTGTTCACAACATTTTTAACAAATGCAGGTATGTTCACATAAGACTTAATAGGTGCGTTGATGTAGAAACTGACCTTAATTTTCAGCCTTTCTGAGAGGGGGCGGGGTCGCATATTTTTTGTACTTACGTAAAAGGTGGGGGTCACGGGTGGGCTGAGTCTGCTTCCCTCCATTTCTGCATGGGGGGAAGCAGAAAAAATAAACAATAAAAAGAAAGAAATGTTACAAATATTATTACTACTTGCTACGATGTTTTAACTGATTTAATTTTGTATGCATGTATATTTAAATTTTTTTCCCTAAAAAGAAACGTTTGATCATAAAGAGGCAAACATCGTAACTGCTTGTACAAAGGGTTTATTTATTCTTCTGTATGTACGAGCATTGGAAAAGTCGTCTACATCATTAGTAATGTATGACGTGTGCGTGTATTCCTCTGCTCTAGATCTAAGGCATCTACAAAGATAAAAGTAGTGTCAAAAATTAATTATGCTTCGGATAGGCCTATTTTCATTGCTGTAACTTTTGACCCTCAAATACATAAAAAAAAATACTCAAGCGACAAAAGTTGGACCAGGCAAACTAATCGGAGAAATCAGCTAAACTATACGAATTGTGGATCGATACCAACATCGAGTGAGGGAAGCGAATATGTCGATAGTTATTTTAAAAAAGAGTTTGCATGAAATAAACGAGACAAAAAACCTATAAAAGCCGAATATTTGCTAATTTACTGATATTTTTTATTGGAGGTCTGCCATGTTTTTTAAAGTCCACCTGACTAACACTGAAAAAGGCGATGGTTAGACAGATATCCTGGTATCGCACACCCATGCCAGTTGCCAGGAGATGCTTTAGCTGAGTCTCTTTAAGTCAAGCTTGCATTAATGCCTCAAGATCTTGACGTTGTGACTTTCCAGTAACACTAGCAAAGTTTCGTTGTCAACGCTATTGTGAACCTCATTTTCAAACTCAAAATTAGTCACTCCACTAATTCCTCTGTGTTCACAGAAAAGACACAATGTCTAGCGAATTGTCAACTGCTTGCTGAAGTTTTCTTCAGAATACAATAAAAGTAGAGGACCAGTACAGAAATGTGTTTTTTTTTTTTTTACATGGAATAGTGTAGAAAGCAGTTAATGGGAGTAAACGTGATTCAGTAACCTCGTTTTAGCCATATTGCAGGATCTTTGAGATCAGGTTAAGCTATGCCCTCCTGGAACTCCTGTTCATTCAAAGTAGTGAATTCGCCTTCACTTCACAGAGTACCTGCATTCTAGCCTATTCTAAGCGCAACATCCTGACGGCCACTATGCCTTGGCATGAAAAGGAAGTGGCGGAAATATACAAAAGCTACTCCTGTTTGCATAGGTGATAAACGGACTGCTGTAAGATAGAGAAACCTGGTTATCCAGTAACTGTTGTCTAAAGAAACAATGGTTTCTTAACATTTGTTTGCGACTCGAAATCGGTCGTTGTGTATTCGTCACTCCTGGAGCATCTTTCAAAAAAAGCATGTGTTAGGTTACGTTCTATGCAATAATATCTACGAGCGGTGTTAATCGCTAATTGTCCCTTACTGGCTCTGCCGATTCAACCGTTAGAGATCGTGCACTGCTGTAGACTAGAGGAAATTCGATGTTTTCTGTATATTTTTTAGAGATAAACATAGTAGCGAACAAAGTAACATTATTTTAAGGAATAATAGTGCTCTTTCATCAAATGAGTTGAAAAAGATTGCCACAATTGGATCGTTGTGCAACGCAATGATAAATGGCCGCTGGCAATCATGGTTGCCTGGCCCGCAACAGCGAGCTAAACTGATCGTCTGCCCATAAATGCCCCATCTCTGTTCCTCCATTTATTCCGCCATTTATTAGAATTCTAGGATTGCATGCTAAGTTTAAACGTACGTGTAATTTTGTCTAAACCTTTTAAGGACGGGTGCGCCCAAATGCGCTCGTTGTAAAATTATTGTTTACAGCTTTTCTACAGGTCATATCGAAAACGTCCAGCCAATTATAGTAAAACTAAAAAATTAAATATGAAGGCCTGATCATTAAGAAAAAAAATGACACAGGTTTCATTTCCTTACTTCATAAGAAGTTAGAAATTTTTTTCTGCTAGTCGGTTAGAAGCCCTTAGCACAAACGCAGTCCTAAAACGATGGATATTTAGCGTGATAAATCGTTATTTTGAAGTGCTTTTTTATTCGACCATCGCTCTCGCTTGTCAATATCAACAGTTGGAAACGGGTGACAAAGTGCGGTAGGTTACCGATGGATTACTACATGAGCAGACCTACATTTCGTTGCATGGCGGAAAGTGTAGCGAATCCAGAGAATGACTATGCACTATAGACATAGTTGTGGACATTTTTGCCTCATTTTTGGTGTGAAAAATGCTAACGGACAATACGGTTTGGGCATATAAAGTTTGTCAAAATTGGTATCAAAGTGTATAAACACAACGACAGGCAGTAGCGTACTGCGGCAAACAGACATCTTATTTATGGTGTAGTAGTTTTTTTCTTAAGGTAGTCTCCTGGTGTTTTGCCTTTTTTTTTACGTCAAAAAATAATTTACTCTGTAACATAACACATCATTTACCCATGGAGGAAATACACAGGATTCCAGAAAAACAAGAATGTTAACTAGTCCTGGCGAATTTTTGAAAGTCTCCGACTATCTTCTCCAGGCTCGCAATAAACACTCCAAACACTTCCACTTATTTACAGTCCATTCTATTCAATATTAGCGCTAACTTGGCCTCTTGATATTTACAAGGTATGTACAAGGTAGGTGCGCATCATACCGGTGGTCGCGACGCTCGTGGACTGCCTGTTATTTTGAAGGCCATTATTTCACTTAGACGTTCTCTGTAACCAGCATCCAAAAGGAACGAGATTGAATGGTTGGACTGTCTCTGGATATTCATCAGCACGGCCTTCTCTCGGACGTGGTGTTGAACAGCCTGGGAGTCTATGCCTCTCAGGCGTGAGTCTCTGCTCGAGTTTGAAATTAGCAACGTTTCAGTTCCTTCCCACTGAATGCCGTGTGAGGTGTCCATCTGGTGTACTGCGTTGCTGTTTGTATCATTTTGGTAACATTCATATGTTAGATGGCATCGCAGTCGGCACATGGTACTCGATATACTCCTTCTCTCGTGTTCACGATTTTTTGCAGTCTCTTCTCATCCTCCTCGAATTTCTTTCTACCACATTCCTCTTTATGTATTGCTTTTGGCAGGAGTCGAGGCCGTTTATTTGTCAAGCTGGAATATTTTCTGGATCTTTTCCGTCACTCCCTGAAGGTATGTACGACCTACCGTAGGGGTCTGCACTGCCTCTCCTTCCATATTTTTCTCTGTTCTTATCTCTTTTCTGCAACGCCTGCTGTTTCAACTTATTGAGGCACTTTGGAGGGTAGCCCAAACCTGCCTTTTGCTTTTGAAGGAAAGGACGTGCAACAGCCAGTGAACTAGAAATATTATATATATATATATATATATTTCGCTTGAAAGCAAACTTGATGAGGGATTATTAGAGCTCGAGATTAAACAAATGAAGCTTCAACAATCAGCGAGCGGGCTCATTCTTGCCACAGTGACAAGAAAAAGGGTGAGTGGCCGACAATGAAATGGATATGTGCATTATTGCTTCAATAATGCTGACTATTACAGCCAAGTTGAATCAGCAGGAGTCGGCTAGACGGAACAACCAGTGTCTTGTAATCCTGGTGAACTCTCCTGCTGCAATGGCTTTCAACTGTCCCACCGGGTGACCCGAATCGAAAGGGATACCTCTGCCAGAGGACGGGGCTTTCTGTAAGGACGGATCATGACAGGTCCTTCATCTTCTTGGCTAAGTTGCACGTCTAAAAAGGGCAGTTTTCCGTCCTTCTCTACCTCAGGTTAATTTGATGTCTTCCTTCCAGCAGTTTGAGACCCGCACCACATTCCCGACTTAGTCTTTCACGGAAGTCGCCACATTGTCCACTTAACTTCTCCACAACCAAATCTCTGGGAACGACTCTTAAGCAAAGGCATCCAGATGTTGTAGGACAATCTCCGCAAGATTAGGTGAGCTCGAGTACTCCATCGGGGCACCGAAAGTTCCAACATCTCAACGGTCAATTTATGGGACAAACTGGGGAACAGTTGCTGTACGTCTAAGGGACACCAAAACGTCATCGTGAAGTCTCGGTTCCTTCACTTTCCCAATTAATTCTTTGGTGAGGTGCAACCGGCAAGGGGACAACACATACTTCTTGAGGCGCTCGTTCACACACCAGTCAAATCGCTGCCATGGTTCTCACTTCACAGAAGTAATGAGGTAGGGGTTAACCTTCCTTATGTAGTTTTATCTGAGAGAAGACAAGTTAAATATTAGGGTCCCCTTGGCAAAATCTCCTTTCTTCATCAGCCTTCTGTCCAAAGTCTCTCGGGCTGAAAACAAAATCGATGAAAGGTCTATTACCCAAATTCACTCGTACATTTCTAAGAAAAAAAGTGAAATAACTGCCTTCAAAATAATGAAGGCAGTGCACGAGCGTCGCGACCTCCGGTATGATGAGCACCTACATTGTGTATACCTTGTAAATATCGGAGGCAAAGTTGGCGCCAATTTCGAATTGAATGGACTGTAAATAAGTGGTAGTGTTTGGAGTTTTTATTGCAAGCCTGAAAAAGATAGTCGGCTAGGTTTTTCAGCATCTACTGCATTTTTGAAGCGAGTTAACATTTTTTCGGCTGACGTGAGTAGTGCTGAAGGACCAAGTGTTTCAACGATTAACTTCCGTGCGTCACTCCACTGAACTATCACATGTTGGAGGATGAGTCAAAAGAACTTTCTTGACACGATGGAGGCCCCAGAGCACAAGAGTTAAGTTGTGTCTGTAGATCTATTGTGACAATGTTCTACAAAAGGATTACGACATAGTGGTGGTTGCGCTAGTTTCCCCTATGTGGTTGTGGAAGGTTTATGCAGAGGGATGTCTCTTCTCAATCTAGCTCTACAGTGCATTGGTCTAATGTGAGAAAACTTATCCTTATCTTTAAAGAATTACGGAAGCAAACACACTTCACATTAAAAGCTCATAGCACTATCGCAAGTCCGTCTCATCGATGGAAATTCTCTTGGCATACTATTTAGTCCAAGCGCAAAACCCCCAATATTCAGACACTTTGATGTTCATAGACTAACAAACCAAAAATCGTTCACTCAGCACGCAGGTTAAATGCTTAAAAAGAGTTAATTAAGCATAATGAATAGCGTAGTGCTGATAGTGAAGGAGCACTTGATTTTTACTGGATAGTGTTCATTCGTAAAATTCTTTGTGCTTCAGTGACAGAAATTTTGCATTTCAGTTGTGATTGCTATTAGTGCTAGCAGTTTTCGTTTATTTTGCTAAACGTTTAACCGACCTATTTAAACGGTCGGTTAAACGAAAACCGAATTAAGCTAGAAATCTTCCTAAAACACAACAAATTCCGAAATTAAAAAAAAAAGTTTTTTAAAACTTTTTCCCTCAATACGTAAAACAAGGCTCAAAGTAATGTAAGTAAGGCTTTTTTTTAATAGCTTAAAACAAAAATGCTTACAGAAAAATAATAAGCTAGTTGCTTACGAAATTATATTAAAACGCAGCGTAGGCTTACAATATCGAGCTCATCATTCTTAGCTCACAAGTCGTAGCACAGGTTGTGGGCTACGAAAAAAAAGTTCAGTTATTTCCTATTTTTTTCTCAAGTTAGCAGCAAGGAAAACAAGCATGTTGACACTGTCGGGATTTAAAGAACTTCTCTTCTTAGAAATTATATGTCCAGCACACGAAAACACGCGTTCGGATGGCACAGATGTAGCCGGAATGCATAAGTATTTTTGCGCAAGTTTGGCCATCGTCGGATATTTTGTGGCATTTTCTTTCCACCAAGTTAGTGGATTTGCGTTGATAGTTAAGCACTTTTCCAGCTTGTAACGTTCCATTTCAGGTTTGTTCACTTCACCTTCTGATGCACCGAGTATTTCATCATTTGACTCCAAGCCGAGGATGTAAGCTCTGCCGCTTTGCTTATCGCGTGTCGAAACTGGTGTTGCAGACAAGCCGGCGCCGTGGCCTGTTGGCGAGTCCATTCTTGGTTGCTTGGAGAGGGGGGGAAGGGTTTCCCTCACAGCCAAGAGCTTAGCTTCGTTGTCAACTTTTTGAAAACATTCGTTCCGACTATTTTCTAGAACGAATGTTAAATTCTTGTAACGAGGATCAAGTAGAGACGTAATTACGTGAATAGAATCGGCATCTGGATTAACAATGGAAAAACGTCGTCGTATTTCTTGGGAGACTACGTGCTTTAAATTCTTGACTGGCACGACGTCTTCGGCCGCAGCTAGATGTTTTGATAGCAAACCACCCATGAGGGGAAGCACTTCCGACGCACTAATGTTAATTTCCGTGCCAAGTGTAGTCGTAGTAACTTGTAGGGGTTTTAAAACTGGAATTAAGTTTTCTGCTAAACTCCAATGTTCGTCCCGCATTTCAAGAGTACGAGCATCCGAAAGTTTCGTGTAGTGCCGATCGCTTAAAACTGCACTTATTGGCCAGCGCTGTTCGACTAGCCGCTCCAACATGTACAAAGTTGAGTTCCACCTTGTTTTACAACGTTGAATCAGCGCATGTTTCGGCTTATCCATAGCTTCTTGTTGTTTTTGAAGCGCTGCCATGGCTGTAGGGCTTCGTCGAAAATGACCAACGAGACGAGACGCAGAACCAAGCATTTTTGCGATAGGCGGATCTTGTAAGCCGGCGTCTACGCATAATTGAAGAGTGTGGGCCGCGCATCCCAAATCTTCCGTCTTACAATATTCACCAACACTTTTTATGTTGGATCCATTGTCGTGCACAACAGCTGACACTTTACATGACAAATCCCAGTTGTCTAAGACTGCTTGTAGTTGGTCGGCCAGTTCGTCTGCGGTATGCTTTTCTTCTACTTCGTGGGTGGTTAGTACATAATTCCGCAGATTCCAGTCAGGTTTTGAAATAAAATGGCTTGTCACAGTCATGTAAGATTCGTTTGCCATTGATGTCCACAAATCCGTCGTAACACTGGCGTAATCTGCGGTAGATATTTCATGCTTCACTTTTTCTTTCACGTCTTCATAAAGTTAACACAATGTGCTTTCACGGTGTTGTAACATGGAACTTTGAATCCAGGCGCTTAAGTTCCATTAATTTAATAAATCCGACGCCTTCAACCACATAAAATGGCAACATGTCCACCTAGATGTCAACATGTCCAGCGAGATTAGGTGGTCTCGGCGAAGTGAAAGTGAGCGAACTGAAGTTAAATTCGTTTTTACGTTTTGTTGAATTTGGCGTTTCACAGTATAATGTTCCATAACGACGTTTTTAGAGGCAACATGTCCGTCGCTACCCATTCAGCTATGGCTTTGACAATTTTTTCCGCACGTGCTGGATCACAAGTTTGCCGCACAAAATGCGATGCAATTGAGCTCGACTTCGGCTTACCTTCGTCTTCAACCAGTGCATGTTTTCCTTTTAAATGGTTCAGCATGGAGCCTGTAGAACCGCCAGCGAAACTTAAAACTGCTGAGCAAAGTTTACATTTCACAGTCTTACTCGATGTTTTTTCAAAATGCTTCCACACAGCGCTAGGCATCTTAACAATGGTAATTCAACAAGAAGCAAGCTGGTAATAATCACGCGTGCAGTCAATAAATGTTGAGGGAAGACTAAACGTGTCACGTGTCCGAGATTGACAGCATGAATGACGTTTCTATAGTAACGATGACCTTGGAAGGAAAAGTCAACTTTTAGTTGCAAACCAGGAAATAAGTACCCACAATCAACGTTTGCTATAATTCTTCGTTTAGGGCCTGTTACACCAAAACGAAGTAGCAGTTAACAAGAAATTGGGTCACCAAGTAGAAATTAAAAGCATAGGCGGTTATTCGTGTATGTAAAAAAAAAACCGTTTACACGAAAATTTTCGTTTAAACGTTTAAACGGTTAAACGTTATAGCACTAATTGCTATGTTCTATTCTGGTTAAATATGGCTGGAGGTACCCGTCATATACGTGTGTTCTTTCAAAAACTGCTAAACTTTGTAAAGAATGACTGGAATCAGTTTTTTCCTGCTAGTAGTTTAGTTTTTATTATTTGGAAATTGTAAAATCATCGGAGAATGAATATTCCACAAATGGTTTAACTTCTCTTTCCATCCTGGAATCGAGTAAATGGCGGAGAGTTGGGTTGCAACTGATGGAAGCCGATAGGCGACGTGCTGGCTCGCTGTGATGGCTAATTGTCTGAGGCGATCCACTACACTGATCCATTTAGGAGCGTCGTGTTTCACTTTACGAATTAGCAAAATTCATACGGTTAAAAAAAATATCAGTTCCAGAAGTGTTTAATCTTCTCATTCAGTCCGAATTTCTAATAAAATTGCGGAGTGGTGGGCTGAAATTGACGACAGCCGATCAAGTGACGTGCAGGCTATCTGCCATGGGCTAGGCCTCCTTGATTCATTACGTGTTATCACCAACTTCATTAATTGTATCTCAAAAAAAATGTAGGGTTCGCAGTTTCTGGAAAGTCAGGGAAAGTCGGGGAAATAAAAAGTCAAGGAAATAGGATTTTCACGCAAAGTCAGGGAAACTAAAAATTAACTTCCGTGTGGAATAAGTACTTGTGTTGATACAACAAACTTAACAAGCTCTACACAGCTGTCTGCAGCTGCCCCAAGGATGAGTATCTTCATGAGCTATTCAGATCAGTAATGCGCAGATGTGTAAAGCAAGAAAATCTCTAAGCACCAACATTTGCCATTTGCTTGCTATTGATCTCAATCAGGTTGATAATTTTTTGTCTAAGTGGCATTGAAATTGGATACGCCGCTATGAAATACCTACGAAAAGTAAATGAGCTTACCAAATCAGTTTTTTTTTTCTCCAGTGCAGAAGAATGCTAGTAGCTATGATTGGTATGTTGAAGGAAAGAAATCCTCTGAAGGACAGCCCAACACGTGGGCTTGCAGCTCTCGACCCAACTGTTAAACTTAACACGCCCAAACTTGGGAAGACCCGTGCAAATATTTTGCTTGAAATAATTAAGCTAAACCGCATTGACGATAATATTGCAGAAAAAGGCCAAAGCTCGGTACTCAACACTGGTGCTGAGGTTGGACTGAATGTTTTCTTTGCTAGCATTGCGAGTTGTGATGACAAGTATGCTGAACTGTGGCATGTTGTGAAATTGTCTGATCCTTTCACACTGTAATGCTTCGGAGGAAAGTGGGTTCTCCGTAAACAAATCCGTCCTGGTTGATAACTTAAAGGAAGAAACTATCGTGAATCAACGTTGTGTCTGTGATGCAATAGCAGAAGCTGGTGGTATCGAATCCATCAACATACATAGAAAATTGCTGGCGAATGTGCAGTCTTCACACAGACGCTATGAGGAGCATGTCGGTGAACTGATGCACAAGCTGAATAAAAAAAAAAAAGCCAAATGTGTATCAGCAAAGAAACAAATAGATAACCAGGTCAAGTCCCTGAAACGAAAAAGCGTATAAGAAAAAATGCCCAATTTTAGGAAAAAGCACTTGAAAAGTCAACCTTAAGAAACTGAAAAAAGTGATAAATTGAAGTTCTGGGGTGTTGTAAAATTGATAAAAAATATAACTTTTTGGCAGCTTTTATTTCCACATGTTAAAGAACCATTAAATTTTCGCCAAGTGTGTTGCAATGTTTTTATCATCTTTGGGTGATTTTGTGTTTAGTCAGGGAAATTCGACGATGTAGGTCAGGGAAATTAAGGTAAAGATTTTACTGTGAACCCTGAAATGCACAAAGTGTGCCAATTTACTGCAGTCTAAAGCGGTCTATGATGTTAATCGGGCTAACGACTACTCGTTGCTGTGGCCGCCATCTTGAATTCTCGAATCTTGTGGGTAGCTGGTGATAGCTAAACTTCTTTGAAAAAATTCAATAGTATTGGCTTGTACAGTCACGTGGTGAAAAATGGTGGGATATTTAGGTAGACACATACCTTTAGTGAATGAAAGCTTCACTAAAGCTCCAGCAAAACTAACGCAACATGCGGACTGACTTGTAACTAACATGCGGACTGACTTGTAACTCTATAAAGTGGGTCCCGTTAATTGTACGGGTCCAGCACGGAGTCTTGCATGCTTACGTGTCCGGCGTGCTTAGGTTTGGGTAAAAAAGAACAGGACAGTTTCAGCATTCTGCAGAATCATTGTTGCTGTAGAGATGTGCTTACGTGTCCGGTGTACTTAGGTTTGGACGATTGCTCTTACGATAAAAGCTTTGCACACCTAGCACGATTTGAGTAAAAAAGAACAGGGCAGTTTATTTTTCTGCAGAATCATTATTGCTGTAGAGATGCTAACCCTGTTAATACCCGGCGGGCGCCCCCCCCAAAAAAAAAAACCAAATTTTTTTCGCAGTGTAAGAAACATTGCCATCTTTAAATTTAAAGGTTAACTGTTTTGTAGAAATGTAAGTAAGCCTGCAGCCATAATTACTTGCATCCATTTGGTAAGCTGTTCTCCATCAAAACGTCTTCAGATGCTTTCACCCTTATTGTGGGCTAAAAAAAATTATAATATTTTCCTTCTTGGTTTCCCTTTATGGCCCATAGTCTTAGGAGGAAACTTTCGAGTTGGGAGACATAGGGTGGGTAAGGGTGATTAATGTGGTAGGCTCCTCCGGCAGCTCAGTTGGATATCCTTTGAAATGACTTGCATCTTGCGGATCCAAGTGACACTTTCAATTCAGTCGAACAAATTGACACACCAGCTACTTGGCAGGAGTTTCGGTAGCTGTGTTATCAGTATGTCAAAGGTATAGGCAGCTTTTCACTGATGGGTCGCAGTGACCTTTGCACCTTTGCTGTTTGCTTGCTTCCTAGCGGAAAACTGGTTTTCTGCAGGATTACGGGCCATGTTCGGATTGCTGGACAACTGCAAATGGAGCCCTTATCATAGCGAAAGGAAAAGGATCTTGATTTTGTCTCTCCTTTCAAAATCTTTGTCAAGATTGCATGCTGCTTGGCCAGGCTTGTGGAACCGGTAAGACTGCAATAAGTTGCGGGCGATTATGGACATTGCCCTGGTTGGCACTTGTCTAGCTGCCAGTCTAGAAAAGGTGATGTTGACCAACTTAGTGTTCCTTAAATGTTCCATGGATGTATTAGTCTCTCAGTGCGCTAATCTTTCTGCAGAATAAGATTACCTCCTGTACATCCTGTTTCTGGTCAGTGCTTGTGGGTGAAGGCTGCTTAAGGTGAAGAAGAATGCATTTCCGTTAAGAAAACGGCTATCAATGTCTTGACACAAAGTTTTTGGAACGGATATTAAATTCCTTCATTAAGGCCGCTAAAAATTAAGTGGTTCTTGGGAGTAGTATAAAATAAAAATTTATTTATTTTATTAGCAATTTTTCAGGTGTGAGTGAAGGGTTTTTTTCCCAAATACCGATATGATCCCAGAAGGGTGCAGACAGCAATGAAAAATTAAGCCTAAAAATGTTGCAATTAATACCAATTGCACTTTAAGTTTCATTCATAAAATCTTCAAAAAAGCTCTTTTACAGTTGCCACTTAACACTGTGTACAAGTGCACGTGCTGTTAAAAGTACAATGTGCTGCCAAAGACTTTCTGCGCTCAACACATTGAGCTTTCTTCCAGCTGTGTACATGTCAATAAACTACACTCTCAACACATTTTAAATAACTTGAACCACTGTATAATCAAGCAGTGATCAGGCCGGGGAAAAAAAATAAGTTTGGTTCTCGGGCATTTCGAAGGTCGAAAAAGGACCAGGCCACCCGGCTTTTTATTTTATTATTTATTTTCAAAATGTTACGAAAATGCTCAACATTTTTCTTTAATCTTTTAAGCAGTACGAACGTATAAGTTATACACGCCCAAAAAAGTCATCCCAAACACAGTAACGACGTATATATACGTAGAAATTTGAAGGTAAACTATGGGTCGAAAAACGCAATTTTCCACCAAAATATCGAAATGCGAAACGCTGAAATTCCTGACATGTTGTGGATCGATTTCTGTAAAAAAAAAAAAGTACTTACCAATGTCTACAATTTTATTAAAAGCACTTTAGTTGAGTGTAGACTCACTAAAAACTACAAAAATGTCTTTCTCATTCTTTTTTCCTAAGTTAAAAAGCAGAAAATTGGTCATTTTTGATCAGCGGTAGCGGTCGAATCATTTGACGAGGCGCTGCCATCTTGTATTAGTTGGAAAGCTGGAATTCCACTCAATCTAGGCCTGTCAACATATTTTCTCGATGGCCATTTGGCAGTGGCCAATCAGGCGAATTGTAGTAGGCCGTTTCTGGCCGTTTCGAGCTAACTTTCCAAAGCATGTGAAAATCGCGTTCCGATTGGCTGGCCGATTTGCGTGCTCTCATTGGCTGATGCACGATATCAACATGGACGCTGCCGATCGCTTCAGGATTTCACGTGAGCCCTTGACGAGCACTTGTTTTAGTTAGTCATTGCAAATCACAAGAAAGATGATGTTTTACAGCATTAGAAAATTAAATCAGCAGCCACGATGCAAAACTGAAATGGAAAAGGAGCCTATAAACCTTCACACTATTGCTTGTCAGGTGGGAACAACGATTTTTAGCCTAACTAACGCCGACTTTCGGACGCGTTTTCTCAACACGGAAATTTTCGATTTTCATTACCGCCCGTAATTAAAAAAAAACACAACGGTTCTCCGAAACTATTAAAGCCATTAGTCCGATTTTTTCTGTGCACTTTAATGAATATATGTTGCGTGCGCGTAATAAGTTTGAAATAATTGTGTCCAATAATTTTCGCAAGAATAAATATTTCGGTAGTGCCTCACTCCACGGGTAACTACGTAAGACGAATGAAATAATAAGCGATTGACCCGCATGATTTTTGGGGACCCGCCCGAGAACCGAACAATTTTTTTTTCCTGGCCTAAGCCAATTTTCTTGTCAATGCCTTTCCACATTCAACACGTTAAAACTTTATTTCCATTGTGCATGCGCCGTTAAGTATAATGTGCCGCCAAAGCCTTTCTGCAATCAACACATTCAAATAGTTTCTTCCGGCTGTGTACGTGAGCCTGCGTCTTTTAACGCTTGTGAGCAAAAACCCTGTTCGCCCTTCACACATTTAAATGGTTTCTATGGTTTCTAACCACTGTGTATATTTGCAAGCAGCGATAAACCACTTTCCTTGTCAAGTGCTTTTCCACATTCTAAACATTTAAATGATTTCTTTCCGGGCATATAACTGCGTGTCACAAAAGCATTTCCACACTGGCTTCATTCAACCGGATTCTTAACATATGCAAGTGCGTGCTTCATAAAATTCGCTTGTAAAAGGTATACTAAAACAAACCACTTTTCCAGTTCTGTAGCAGCGAAACCGTCAAAGTTATGCGCACGAAACCCATCACCAGAATCGTTAACGTCCATTAATGATCTGAAAAATCCATAACATATGTTCGTTTGTTTGATATAATAAATAAAGTAAACTTTGTCACAAATTCTGGAGCATCGGATCATCGTGTGAATGGAGCTCAAGCAGGCATGGTCAGGTGCTTCAGGAAGAGTTTGGAACGGATTTTTTTTTACCCAAGCTTAAAAAAAACGTGCCAGGCGCTAAGAAAAACCATGTGGGCGCTCCCGAGAACCACCTTATTAAATTTTTGCAGGGCAATCCAGGGTGACCCAAAGCTTGCCTGAACGGTCTTCATTCTTGGAACCAACGTCGTGTAGCTAATTTTAAATTGGCACACGTTTATACCAGGCTATTCTTAAGACATTTTCAATCCTTTGGTTACATGTCTTTATTCTTCTCCTAGAGTTTAAATTTTGCTGTAGTCATTGCCTCCGAGATTTACTGGTTACTGGGCTTAAGGTCTCCTCTCAGTTTTTCTACTGTTTCATGCTCCAGTTGCTCACTCCACTCAAGTCTCAACGAACCAATTTTTTAACTTTGTGGTTCGAGCGTCCTCATCAGTGTTCCTTTTGGTTGGAAAAGACTTGAGTGAATGGAATAGAGCAGATACTGAGGAGACCTAGAACCCAGCAACATTGTAAATTGTGGGAAGCTACGACAACAGCCAAATTCAAACTCGAGAGAATAGAGATGTACCGATAGGACTGAAAATGCTATATTCTGTGGGACTGTTTTAACACTGGAAACGGCTTATCGCCTGAAACAGTCTACGAAGTATCGATATTTGTCAGCAACCTATCTGATCCATTATCTGTGTCGGTACAATCTTCTGGTTTGACGATCCTTGTTTTTATTGCTATTGTTGGTCATAAACCGATCAGCAACCTATCTGTGTCTGTATAATCTTTTGGTTTGATGATCCTTGTTTTTATTGCTATTATTGGTCATAAACCGATCAGCAACCTATCCGATTCATTATCTGTGTCGGTGCAATCTTTTGGTTTTGATGCATTATGTTTGTCTGCAATCGTTTGCAATTGTTTTTATTGCTATCACAGTTATCCTGTAGCAAATGTAAATATAAATATATTTCAACTATGGCACGAAACCATAAGAGATCTGACGTTTCTTGGTATGGTATTTCTTTAAATAATCGCCTGGATTGTTGCTTTAAGTGACCACGTGGTGCTGAGATTTCTTACGTGCAATATGATATTACTTTTACTTGATTAACTTGGAATTTTAGCCTGGTCAGTTGTGAATAGATGATACATCCAAGTTAAATATCAAGTTTCTAAAAAGCTCCCAGGCGCTTATTCAAGGAGGAAATGTGGTATTTCTTGTGTACACGCTTAGCATGCTTTAAATGTTCTTTCTAATTGTGTGTAGGTACTGAGACTGCTTAAATATGTAATTAAGAAAGTCAAAACAGATCATTAATTTTGTGATTTAATGCTTTTTCAGGCCCGTGGGCGTGGTGGCCCAGTCCCACGTGGTCGCGCCGGTGGGCCCCCAGCCCGTGGCCGGGGAGCTATGGGACCCCGCGCACGAGGGGGGCGTGGAGGCCGTGGGGGTTCAACCGGCCGTGGTCGGGGAAACTTAGCCGGTAAGCGCAAGTTTGATGGTGGACACCAGAACCAGGGGGACAGTAAGCGACGCTACCAGAATAGCCCGGGGCAGAATTGGGGTAATCAACCAATTCCCCAGCAGCCCCTGGATAGCTCCGGCAACTACAACAACAACTATGGCGGGAGCTCTGGCGGTGATGCGCAGTGGTACCAGGATTCATATGGCCAGCAGTGGGGTTAAAAAAAAAGCTGGAATATTAAAAGAATTTATTAAGTAAAAGTGCTGAAAATGGAAAAAAAAGATAAACCCGCTAGCGCCAAACAACCATTATACACAGAAAACAAATTTGAAGACCTACCAAAACTTTTATTTTTCGGACTCGGTTATTTCTTCGTCACCTGTACGATAATCCGCAATACTGAAATTCTATGCCGTGGTAGGCAAACTTTCGCTGATACCTGGTCTAAACTACAATACATCTAGTTTCACCCAGATCAGCAAGTCTCGATTCAAAAACAAAACGTCTCATTCAAAAAGAGGGGATATTGACGCCTTCTGTCTGTAATGTTAGCATTTAAAAGCCAATCATTCCCCTCCCCCCCTCCCTGATCTTTTATTATACCGATCCCTTAATGATCTGTATGCACAGTCAATTTTCTTCCTTCATGAGCTCGTAAATAATTCATCTGGGATGTCGACTACTATTATTACTGATCATCCATATTTAAGTCGTGCCTCGTTTTAAGGAAACCCCATAGTTGTGCATTTGTTCAGTCATTTTATTGTGGTCCTTGCCTTGCAAAGCTCGGCGAGCTTGCCGAGCGGAGAGTGCTTTTGAGTTTTTCCCATGCACTGAAGACACTAAATGACAAAAAAAATTCGATTGATTTTGGTCAGATTCTGTTGACAGAAATGAGATTCCACGTACCACTGTTTCTTGTGTTAAGTCTTTGCCAAATTTGCCAAGTTGTCATGTTAGCGCCAAACAAATAAGCAAATAATGATCCCCCGAGTTCTGAGTGAAAATTGCGTATGGGGGAAACCATTCTTCAGTCATACCATACCCGTTGCATTTTTAGTTTTCTACGCACAGTTTTGATTTTGCCGTATTGATTTTTCTCTCCCATGGTTTGGGTTCAAAGACAATACTTGTAACAATTGTAGCTTGCTTTTATTTGGTTAATTTTTTTAATATTTAAAAAGTCATTAAGTTAGCGCAGTTCTTTTTTTGGTTTTATCTTGTCAGCTTGAATGACTAAAATTAAGGGAAAGAAAGAATACTTTTGTTGGAATGGTTCTTGTTATTGACTAAAACAAAACTTGTTGAAAAGGAGCATAAATTGACATGACTTCACACGCAGCTCATAGTAGTTTCCGTATTATGAGGGGGAAAAAAAGTTTATGCTCGTATGCGATGTGATCTGCAGATTGGGAAAAATTTATATATATATAGTTTTTGCCTCTTCCATAAGTAGGTTTTGTCTGTGCCGTTTGGTAACGGATAGTTTATAAGAACATAGTAAACTGGCTATTATTAAATAACTGTATGTCAGACAATTTTTTTTAATGTCGGCCAGTACAGTGTAATGATTTTGTCTTTTTAATTTTTCTCCACATATTTCTTGTGTGTAAGTGTTAAAAAAATAAGCATTCAAAACGAAGTTGTCCCACTTTTTTAGTCTTCGCTTGGCCAGCAGAGAAAAAAAATGAAAAAGGACAAAAATTCATATTTACTATCAGTTATACCTGTTTGGCTCAATATATCAACTGACAAAACTGTAGTCTTGTTATTTGGTGTATTCCTTGGTAATGTCTTCAATAAAGTAACCGAAGTTTTAGTCAAATTCACCTTGGCAATTTTTGAATTTTTAAGTACCGATGTTTATGCATACTTTTCAAAAATGAATTTATAAATAATAAAAATTATCCTCCAAATCAGTTGTATATATTTTTGTGTGCGTAGCCAATATTAGCTGAGCCAGGCAAGCTTGCACCTTTTAAAGCTTCTTCCGAGTGATAATTCATTTGCATTTAATTTTCTGCGATCCCTTCGTAAAGTCGCAACTTTCTAATGCAGCACCATGGCCATTCATAAATTACTTTTAAGTTTGTCTGGGTGGGTTGAGACAAGAAATTCATCCTTAATGTAATTGCTAAAAACTAAATTAGGTGACCCAGCTCTTAAAATTAAAAAATACTGAATTGGGCATTGGAATTGCAGCGCATAAACCCGTGTGGCCTGCAGAAGTTTTCATTAGTTGAATGGAAAATGCCAGACTTGGCTGTACTTTCTAAGTTAAAAGGGAGAGAGAAATTGTATGGTGGTGTTTTTATTTTTTGGCTGTATTTAGTAGAAGTTTGCATTTTTATTTAGATATTTTTGAAGAACAAGTTCATAATATCCTAGAGGGTTAAACCCAAAAACCCAAAGTTCAAGGAATCTTAATACTCGCGAATTTTCGGTGGTCAAAATCCTTCCAACTATATCGGGCTAGTTTCCAGAAAACGCCACCACATTGTTAAAAGTGCATCAGACTAAGGTAAGTAAAATTTTAATTTGGCACGCAACGCAGTAGGCCTTGTGTTCGTCTCAACTGGTCATGGTTGCGGTCTCCCTCTATGAGGGAGGAAAGATTACCATTACACCATTTAAACACAAGACGGCCTGTTGGCCGGGTGCACATACGTGTTATATGCAAAATTCGCTAGTAGTTCATCAGAAAAAAATAAAAAAATGAAATACTCGCAAGTACGAAAGTAACCCAGAATGCATGGTGTCAATCAAATTACACAGTAAATCCGGTCTATGCGAACTCCCATACTGCTGATACAAAACACCACATGAGCTATTAAGGACCAGCCCATGGACCATTTTTGAAAGCTCTGGAATCCTTGCCACGTTAATTTTATACCCCTCACAAATGTGCAAAGCCCCTTATACCGACGAGTTTTGCAATATGCCCCACCAAGTCTGCTCTACCAGCTAGATGTGAGGAGTTTTTAACTGATATTTGTTTGGGGTCAAGTTTTGTGTTGGTCAACCAAATAGCACGAAATAGTTTGCCTTAAGTGGGGTTAAGTAAACGAGGTTTTACTGTACCCTAAAAACCCTTTACAGCTTATAAAATACTGCTTGCTTTGGTAATGTCAAAGTCTCCTATCCCTACGAGAAACGCTTTGAGGTTGTGCCACAGAGGCTTGTGTCGTCATTTTTCTTAGAACCAGTTGGGGCACGGTCATTCCTTTTATGCTTTGCCAAGCTGCTATAGCCCCGGGCTTTCTGCCCCGTGCGCTGATGAGGCTGGCAGCCTGGAAGGCGGGGAAGAAAAGTGACGTCACTCCCATCTATTGATGTCGGTTACCTCTTAACATTAATTCAGTGCCTAAACTAACGATTAAAAAATTCGTAGTTGGAGAGGACGAGTGAAGTGTTATTTTTTGGTTCCTTCACAGTAAATGCTGTGCACTTGGGGTATCGGTGTTGTTGGTGGCTTCCATGCGTTTTGTGGCTCCTGTGCAAACTCCCATAGTGCTGATACAAAACACCACATGAACTGGGAAGGAACCAAAATAATGCTTTACTCTAAAACCCCAAACATGGACCATATTTGAGAGCTCTGGAATCCTTGCCATGATAATTTTATACCCCTCACAAATGTGCAAAGCCCCTTGTACTGACAAGCTTTGCAATATGCCACACCACGTCTACTCTACCAGCTAGATGTGCAATGGTGATCTATCCTCCCTCACTCGCCCACCAGAAGAGGGAAACGCTATCCACGACCGGTGAAACAAGGCCAAACTGCACGCCAAATTTAAGTTTTATGAACGTTAGTCTGATGTACTCTGAAAATTCTCGAAGATTCCTTGAACTTTTCATTATTGCGACGTTTTCTTCAAACCATAGTAAAAAAACAAACAAAATTGTTTGAAATTATTAGGGCTATACCAAAAGGTCTGGTTGATTCCCAGTTAAGTCCCTTCATTGATGAGTTCAATTTATTTTTGGTTTGGGTATTTTGTTAATGCCGAATAAGTTTTAAATACTCAATGTTAAGTACTGTAAACTGAATTTAACAATGTGTATTTGTTACAAGGGTAAAAGTTTTTCCTTCTAAATTTGACCATAGTGTGTGCCACATGAAAGCACTATGGTGGCTCTGTAATCCTTCGTCTGCGATAAGACGTTCAACCTACACCATATGCATACTTGTTCTACCAAAAAATCTGAAGCATTTTGCGTTATTTTGAAGCTTATTTATGGCTTCCAGAGTGCGTCTACGATAAGATCTGAAGCATTTTACGTTAACTTTAGAGCCTATTTCTGGCTTCCAGAGTGCAAGTTTTGCAATATATTGAGCATATTGAGCATATTTGTCGATTCCTGCGATTTCGTTCCTGGTTTCCTAGCTACCAGGATGAGGAAGATTTTGCATACATGGTAAAGCAAAATTTAGAAAACTAGGCATGCATAGAAAACTTAAATGTGTCTTCTTAACATGCTGCAAAATTCTATATTCCTTGGGTAGGGTAACCCGTAATGTTGGTAACGTAACAAAAGTGTTTTTTGATTTGATCATTGCCTGTTAGATGAGGGTGCAGAATTAGGCTTGCAGCTAGTTTTCTAGTAATAAGCTATTCATAATGAATTAAAAAGCAGCTGTGGCTCTGCGGATTGAACGGATTTTTTTTATCGTAGATGTAGGTTTCAAAATTTAAGTTTTGGTTTCATTGAGTGGTGAAGAGTTCAGTGCGCGACTTTGGTTCCCCGATATTGTGGTTGTAACACGCTTCATAACACTGGGCAGTTTCATGCTCCCATGTAAATTTTCCAAGCAGTGTTACATCATGACACATGCATGACCTTCAATTTATCAACTCTCTCCCTTGATTGGTGACTGCTAAATGCTAGTTTTGGTGAACCTTACGAAACAAAACCTTATTGGTAGTGTTTAGAAGTAGGTAAAGATGTTCATCTCGCTCGGTGTTTGCAGTTTCAATAGGTATTTGCTGCCTGTGTGCTATTGAGTGTTTCATTGAACCTTTGAAAAATAATTTCATTTCAATTTCTGTAATTTCTGGATGGCCCTGTGGCAAAAAAGTGGGGGAAAACAGTTTTCTGTTTCAGTTCTTTTCCTTCCCTACAGTAATGTTTTTCTCGTGTGCACATTTTTTTTGTTCTGGGAAAAGTTTGGTGATGCTATGAATTTTGGGTTTTGCACAGTGTTCCTGTGTTCGCCGAGTGCTCAAGCTGTGGAAGCATGAGGACATAGAAGAATTGGCAAAGTACACTACTGTGTCGTCTAACCTACCGTACGCCAGTTTTAACTATGGTACATGGCTCGCACACATGACCATTCGCTAGCATCTTATACCAAAAAAAGCTCTACTGAGCTTGCCATCGAAGCAATAACCCTCCTCTGACCCATACTCTGAAGTCTTTCTTATGCGCCATGTGGATGTAAAAATGTAAATTTTTTTTAATATGTAAATAAAAACGAAATTATTAATTGTAAAAGCACATCAAATTCTCCAGCCTAATTCTACCATGCTGGTGGTAGTCTTTCGAATTCTGGCCTTCGCAAGGTTTTTAATTTGGCAATTCTCCGATGTAGCCAGTAGTATCAAGATTATTAACTCAGTCTATTCAGGTGCAAGTTTGCCTGACTTAACTGAGCTTCAAAGCAGATTTTGAAGCAATATTGCAGCTGAGCTTAACTGGGCTTCAAAGCTGATTTTGAAGCAATATTGCAGCTGAGCTTAACTGAACTTCAAAGCAGATTTTAAAGCAATATTGCAGCTGAGAAGGTTAAGTTTGTGCCGAGTACTGTATAACTGGCAACTGGCTTTTGATTCTGTTCCCACCTAGATGTAAAATGGTGGAAGTTTTAAAGGTGAAGTCTTAGCAATATTTGCATTTTCTGCCTTGAAGCTCTCCCGCCCCAACATGATCTCCTGGTTTTAATTTTGCTTTGACTAATTTGTCTTATTTTTTTCTCCTGCATCAATCGAAAAAAAAAAGCCAACACAAAAGATGGTAGAAAAACGTGTCATTACGATCACTCAAATATATCCAGGCCCTTTTGGCTGACAATTGGAAACATGTTGGCGGAGCCGATGTTACATCATGTAGGTTTCCTATCACGCAACAACTCGGGCATGCGAAGTCCAATGGTGATGGGAGAAAGCAGTTGCTGATTGAATGGCCGTGGCCCAGCCCGAGACAGGTAAGGCAGGGTAAGATTGTAAGAATGTTGTGGTAGCCTTGCTGAACTCTGTAGTGCTGCACATTACGAACGGAATATGTTACATCACCTCGCATTTTGTAAGCTGTAGTGTGATGTGCCCATTCTGTTGGTATTGTGATAGTGCGAAAGTTCGCCCGATTTACTGCTCATAACTTCAAGCAGACGTTGCGTGGCTTGTGTTTTCTAAACCGCCTCTGGTTGTGGCCGTACTGTTGCGTCACGTCTGCTTGGAATAATGAAAATGTGAATCGGTCCTTAGAGTGAGTTTGTTTTGTACGAGAAACGGCACAACTTAGGAGAATGGTTGCTTCTGTGCAAATCTGCTAATACTTGACGAAGTTCGGAATTTTTAGTTGCTATTTTAGTATGCTATTTATCGCCAAAGTAAATGCCTGCACGTCCAACACTATAAACAATTCTAAAACCTGTAGCAATAATGTGCCATTCACAGCCACTGTTGTGAGCAGAACTAGGGGCGGTATCTGATCGCCTTCTAAACATCGTTCTTGATTAATGAAAAAGTTCTTGGCGAATGCTATCGCAGTAGTTCGTCTCAACGACGGTCCTCAATACTTCTCTCGTGTCGCAGTACGAATGCCCCTGTTAATCAATATCTTGGCTTCCGAAAACCAACAAAATAGAACCGTGGTCTTATTCCATGCCAGGCTATGCATCATTCCCTGCACTCATGGGGGGGGGGGGGTTGCCCCCAATATTAAGGAAGTATAAAAGAAAGTAAAGCGAAACTACATATAGTGGGTAATTACCTAAACGAAGAAAAACGCAATGGGCTCAAGTTTTTGTAGTTTGCCAAGTAGTTGCAACTACCACATTATGGAAACCCAGTGGTATCCATCTCGGGGAAAAATCATTGCAGCACTCGTACAGAGTGATTTTCTGAACAACAGGACTATGAAATGATTTCTTAAAGGTTGGCTTGAAGACGAGGATATTTGGCTTTTCCCGGTGGCCCAACCTTGTTAAATTTGGTGAAGTATATATTTTTTTAAAGATATTGGTGCCTGTGAAAGTTGCAGGGTTTTTTTTTCCGTGTGAAACTAGTACATTTTTTTTCATTCTGACTTTCCACATGTACACTGCTAGGCAAGTGGGGTTTTATGTTAAATTAACTGCCTGTAAGTTAAAAACCATTTTAACCATATCCATATAGCCATGAAGGGATGGATTTCCTAATGCGAAAACGCAATTGCCGTGTGTCCAATTCCAGTGCTAACTTGCTTCAGTCGGTTTGAAGGGGCCACGAAAAATGGGATGATCAGGGTTTACAAATAATGGGGTTGAAATTCCTTGTGGAATATATGTGGGTTTTTAAAAGAAGTTGGTTTTCAAGTCCTGCCTGCACCGAATACAAAACCGCTGCAGCAAAAATAGCACATCAAAAATGGTCTTTAGTGAGAAACGAAAATACACAATTACCATTCTTGTCGTTAAGTAATTGTTATGAACACGTGGTAAGCAGAATTATGAAGCGGTGTTCTTTATTTTACCCAAAATGTAAAGTAATTCCCCAAAATGTAAGGGGAAGTAAGGCCGAAAAATAAAATTTTGCCAGCCCTTTCGCCCACAAGTTTCTTCGGCAAAAGGCCCTAGAACCAACTTATCTTTTTTTAATTGCCTTAAAGTAATCTACTTAAAACTCACGGTTGGCCCAGTTATTACCATATATATATATATATATATATAATAATAATAATAATAATAATAATAATAATAATAATAATAATATATATATATATATATTATTCACACTAGAGTGAGGCAGCTAAAGTGAGGGAGCTGATATCCTGTGAATGGCTAATGAGAATAATGGTGAAATGCAATGATGGGTGTGGTGGGGAATGTTTACACGAGAAAAATGGAATGACCTTGAATTGCTATTTCAAGGACATCCTCGTGCTATTTTCCAAATGAGATACGGTACGGCGAAAAAGTAAATGGACGCAAGGAGACAATATGACCAACAAAAAAAAAAAGGTTAGCTCTTGAACTAGCTG
Organism: Lithobius niger; assembly: GCA_023313725.1. Lineage (NCBI taxonomy): Eukaryota > Metazoa > Arthropoda > Chilopoda > Lithobiomorpha > Lithobiidae > Lithobius > Lithobius niger. Next base: position 80,648 of record JAHWFP010108577.1, read on the forward strand.
GCTGCACTGTAGTGAAGCCAACTGCCTAGAAGTTGGCTTCACTACAGTGCAGCCAGTATGTTCAGAGCTAGCTTTTAAACATCGCAACTATTTTATCAGATTTTTTTTGGTCATCTTGTCTCCTTGCGTCCAACTTTCTAATTTACTTACTTGCCGTATTGTATCTTGTAGCACAAGGATGACCTTGAAATATCAAATCAAGTCATTACTTTTTTCTCGTGCCAACGTTCCCCTATTACACCCATCATTGCTTTTCTATCATTCTCTCATTAGCCATTCACAAGTTATCATCTCGTAACACTTTAGTTGCCTCACCCAGTAGCTCTTTATATTAACACCAAATTAACCTATTCCATCTTGTTAAACTTCTAGTGCTATTTAGTTACCTTAAAATTGTCAAAATCGTACAAAAATTTTTTTTACATTAATTTTAAACCATTTATAAAACTAGGCAAAATTGCACCGCCGAAGCCCAGGTTTAACGAATCCCCGTGGGAATCCCCCTTCCTGTAAAGATTTGAATAGTCGTTACAGTAGGCTACTCCAAAATATCGTTTTCAAGAATTAAAAAAAATTATATGATCAGTAGATTAGAAATAAATAAATAAAACTTGCATCTTATTCCTTAAGGGATTTTTACTTAGCCTATTATTGGTTTGAGAATTGCTTTCTGATAAAGCAAGAATCCACAAATGTTATGCACACAAAAACTATTTAATTTTTGGCATTTGTTCCATGCCTTGTTCACCTAAAATCCAAACATACACAACGGCCCCTAAAATAAACAATAAAATATCAATAATGGGCACATATTACCATTTTAAAATATTTGGTATTTTATTTTTAAGGGGCCGTTGTATGGTTGGGCTTGTTTTAGGTGAACAGGCATGGAATTAATGCCGAAAATTAAAATAGTTTTTGTGCGCATAACATTTGCGGGTCCTTGCTTTATCAGGAAGCAATTCTCAAACCACTCTACCTCACCTGTAAATTACAATTTTTCATCATTAGTAGGGATGTGCGAGTAGAAAAATTTTAATTCGAGCTGAGCCAAGTTTGCAGCAGAAGAATCGAGTATCGAGCCGAGTTCGAGTATTTGATGGAAATATTTTGTTTGCATGTTTCTCTACGATTTGTTGAGATAATAAAAACAAAGATGATGCTTAACTGACTGTGTTGGTTGTTTTTCCAGTTTTAAGGACATAACTTGACTTTTAATCTACACCATTGGAAAGCTCTCGCCGAGGCGATCGATTTGGTATATGAGAATGTCAAAATCGGTCAAAAATTGGCGAAGTTATCGCATTTCCGCCGGATTCGAGTTTTTCGAGAGTGCACGCAAGCAGCGAACCCGAGTTCCGAGTACAAGTTTCATACTCGGCTGGCTCAGTTCGAATTTTTCGAGTATCGCACATACCTAATCATTATCCTACTAATATACTGACTACAGCCTAATTATTTTTTAATAATAACAATCGGCACTCAAAAATACACACATGATTAAAATAAATTGTGATATGCAGTAGATTCAATATAAAAAATTGTGATATGCAGTAGACTCGATATAAAACCGTAGAATAAGGAACTTTCCCTACAAAGTGTTCATTGTTAGACAATTTGGTTTGCCACTTTCTGTTCGTATGGTGAAAGCACCTGTATATGAAGAACCCTTTTTTAATGCTGTTTTCACATTAGTTTATGTATTGTCCTCGCAGTAGAATCAGAAATCGCATAATCCTGACAAATAAAACTGAATGTGAATGAATGCACTGTGAGGACAGTACATAAACTGATGTGAAAGTCCTTAACAGCATTGAAAAAGGGTTCTTTATATACAGGTGTTTTGACCATACTAACAAAGTGGCCAACCAAATTATCAAAAATTATTCTTCATAGGGAAAAGTTCCTTATTCGAAGTTTTATATCAAGAGTCTACTGTCACAATTTTTTTTAACCATGTGTGTATTTTTAGTACTGATTATTAGGTTGTTAAAAATAATTGGGCTCTTAACACTGTATAAAAACCATTCGAAGGATATGAACTTGCTCGACGAAATACATGTGAGGCATAATGGATGGCCTGGAAAACCCTTGCAAAATGCTTAAAAAATAGCAATGTAATACAGCCTTTAAAAAAAATGTGGCTGCCATCAGGAAAATATTTGGAATTTAAATTTTTTTTCTTCCAGACTTTGAAGACTAAATTAATTTGAAATAAATGTACCAAACCTATTGGGCTTATTCACTAATGCAAGTGAACTCGACAACTTAGATTTTGCATTTGGATGCTTTTTTATTTATTTTTTTAATTTACGATGGTTGAGTTTGGGGTTGGGGCATTAGCATTAACGACCAGGGGTGCATAAAATTCTTTCTGGACAAAATTTCCCACAAATTTTTCCTACAGATTTTTCAAATTTCCGCAGCCTTTCACCATGTAGGCAAGCCATTTTTTAGTAAATTTCCACAATTCCCTGTAATTTCCCGCGAACCTCGTTCTAGCGTTCTGGCATATTCTGCACACCTGTTAACGACTACAAATTTGATATTGCAGTCACTATGTACTACAAGTCTAATAAACGTTGAAAGGTATGGAAAAGCATCATTGATGCCATCCATGACCTTATTTTTAATAACATTTAGAGAAAAATAAGGTTGCAAAAGTTAATTTGGTGCTCGGGATGTCGTACAATTTTTAATAGCGATATTTATATGCATGCTAGGGTAGTCTTTGATCCGTCGGATCCAGTAAGGGTTTGGTGAAAGTGTTGATGTGCTATTAATTTATTTTAACTGGTTTCATTAACCCCCCTCCATGAATCTATCCCCCTTCTACTCAAATTGAAACCCATTGGCTCGAAAACCACTTTGTTTTAACTTTTTTGCGGCCAAACCAACTTGCTAATGTTGGGTGTTTAGCGTGTGTATCCTCGCTTACGGACTAATTAATGTGTTTTTTCATTTTTCATTCCCTGATTTGCTTTTTTTTTTTGGTCTTATATTTTTGTAGCTGCTGTTAATTCGTTGTATGCATTATGAGTTCATGTTGAAGCTGTGACGTTAGCAAGGACTTTAGATCTACATACAGGCTTCGTTTTACCTTTATTTTTTTTTTTAATCGAGTATCATTTTACCTGTTTTTTTTTATGCAGGCGTCATCATGGTTCGATTTTTGTAATTCCGGCGTCGTTGCAATTCAACCTGTTTTTTAATTTGGTGTCATTATAATTTGTACTTCTCCGAACTATGCCGATTCTCGTACAGAGCGCAACCTCCTCGGGCTGGGTGAACCGATACATTCGATATAATTACATGGCTGGCATACGGGTTGTAGCACTGCGTTGCACACTGGTGTGTAGCTGCGAAAGTATGAGAAAAGCACTTGAGGTACATGAATAAGAAAAGATCCTTCAAATTAAAGGATTCCACATTATATTAATTTGGTCTTTGAATTACAAATTAAACTCCAAACACTTTGAACAATTCAGTATTGAGTACTGTTTAGATTCAACGAGACACAAAACTAAGTGGACTTGCCGTTGATCTTCACCACAAAAGAAATCAAAGCTCCTTTCAAGATTTGGACCCAAATTTGGTTTTTGGATTTCCTGCAAAACCACCTAAACGCACTTATCAAGATTTGGATATCCCCCCCAAAAAAGTTTATAAAAATTTTAAAAAAGGATCATCTGAGGCAAATTACTGTAGAGGACCGTCTTCACGATGTACCTGGTACTAAAAAAAAGAGGTAGGAATAAAAATTGCAAAGGTAAGTCGATACTTGTATATTTAGTCTGAATGTACTGTTTTGTCGCATGTGTTGTAGTAGTTGTGTGGTAGAAATTTAACCTTCATAGCTGTAAGATTGGCATTTTTCTAGTAAAAATTATTTTCTCCAGGTTTTCGTCTGGGAAAGTGGAAACTTGCAGCTAAAATTGTTAAATTGTGCAGGACAAGGTTTGCTACATCCCTCAAGGCTTTTTGAGCTTATAAAAATTTGCTGGAAAGTCCCATGTCAAGAGACATGGAGGAGCATGGGCAGAGGAGCATTGGTTAATTGCTGTTAGACGGTAGTGGTAATGCTGACAGTTTACACGTTGCCCGCGTTATGTTTTTACGAAAGAAAATGCGTTTGTGGATTACCTAGTGACGACTGATAAGTGGTTCTCGTTTCAGGGATTTATGACTAGCATCGCCAACGACGTGTGCGGTACGGTAAACATCGATAAAGTTACCTACAATGGTCGTTTCCTGAATCAACCGATCTTCCTTGAAAGCTCGTCTTGCAAAGCCGTACGCTGCCCAGCTAACTCTTGAGACCATTGGAGTTGGGACATAGCAGCAGTGTGTTGCCCGTGCATTTCAGCCATGGTGGGGAAAGTTCATTGTAGCCAACTTTATTTTACAATGCAAAGACAGGACTGTGATGGCGGTGAAACGTCCTTTCTTTACACGATTTCGTGTATCGTCTGCCAAGGGTAAAATGCAGGGTTGGGGGGGAGGGGGTTGTATCTTAAACTAAGGAGGACTTTTTTCCTTGCCAAAGTAGTCAATACTTTGTGCAAGGTGTGCATAGCCTAAATTAGGCCTTTGACTTGACTGTGTATAGAGAATGAGTTGGGATATGCAAGAGATTGCCGTCTCCTCGCTGAAGAGCCTCCATCATTTTTGTGGGGGAGTAGATAAGCCGTTGTCTTGATACCCAACGTGTGTGAACCTAATCTGCCTTCGGGTTGGAAATGGTTTAGATTGCTACGAACGACTGAACAAGTGATGTCATGAAGTACTGTGAAACTAAGGGAACTTTAAATGTTGGTGTGCTTTACAGCACTTCTCGCTTAAAACACATACTGTTATATATTTAGCCATGTTTTAATTAAGGTTCATTTTGGTTTTCTTAAAGTAATTATTTATATTGTATAATAAATAGTTAAAATAATGATTATTTTGTATTTCAGCACATAACTAATTGTTGTAGGTTTAAGTTTTAAGGTAAATGCAGTATACTGCAGCAGCCATCTTCACTGAAAGTTTTCTATCTGGTTGTTCTACACTATTTTTTAAGTTGCATTAATTTAGGATTAAGCTTAATTATATTGCTAATATAAAAGCTGTTGTTCATCTGTGTAGAATACTGCCAGGCAATACATGTTCACGCAGAGAAATCTTTTTAACTTTGAGTATTGTAAAAGTGTGCCTTAGTTTTACAGTACTTTACAGAAAGGTGAAATGTTTGTGGTTGATTTGTACAGATTGGTAGTTAACGTTTTAAGTGACACCAATTATGAGCTGTTGACCACAACTCCGTACTCTTGATGTCAATATAGAACGTGGTGTCACCAGCTCACCACATTTTCATACTCTTGATGTCAGTATAGAACGCGGTGTCACCAGCTCAAACAATGCATCTGCCCGTGAGTAGTATCTCCTGCAGTGGTATTATTGCTACTGAGGTAGATGTGTAGCAGGATTGACCCGAGACGACTTCTTAAAGTCAAGGTGTGCTCTAATTCTATTTCTAAGCAAAATTGTCATAATTAAGGTTTCTAAAGTATGCTATTCTAAAAATGTCGCTGCGACACTAAAGCTAATCGTTCTGAATGTTCATCTATACCCTCTTATCTGGTCAAAAGTAGCTTAAAACTAAATGTTATCTGGTCAAAATGTGCACATTAAACTAAATAAAAGCTAAAAAAAAAAAAGTAAAATATGAAGTGATTTGATGTTCTTTTATGAAATAAATGGACACAGTTTTATTGAAGAATGTTATTTATGAACTGCCCGTCTCGATGTACTTGTACGATGAATAAACAAGTGTTTTATTTTTGTTTTTTGCCGTCTTCTTGCTTTGGAGTACTTATGTTTTTTCAGCACTGGCCCTACTATATTTTTAAAAACACGTTCCACAAAACTGACTACGAGCCAGTCATTGAAATTCATGACACCAAAAAAATGATCAATCCTCTGTGGATGCCTCTTTATGTTAAAGGTGTTTTAAGGTCTCTCTCCAGCAAGTGGAGCAGTTCCCTTAAGTTAAATATTGTGATTCCTCGTCCATGATTACTACGTATTCGTTCTAATTGTCATGGGCTACTAGTTTTAAACTTTGTTGCATATCCTGAAAGGAATAGGAATGATAATGTTAAGGCCCTAAAAGAGGGGAGAAAGGTATTGCCGTATAACGTAGACCCAACTTGTTCCTGCTGGCATGCATTTCAAAACAGGAAAAGCACACTAACGAGCTTTCATGTAAGATTTGGGATACAAATGTTCTGTGGTGTTTTGCCTACGTGAAACCTTACTGACGTTTTCAAATGTGTAGAAGTAATGAATGGAAAAACTAGTTGATAGAAATGCTGTAAAATTGGGCCAATATTAGACAATAGATGTGTGGCCGTTTTCTATTAATTCCAAGAAGAATTCTGTGCCGACACTGCGGAACATTTGGTATCTTAAATGGAAACCTCACAGAAAGCTCTTTTACAAGAAAGCTTGTTTTTGCTCATTTTGGATTTGTTACCAGTGTAGACCGCTTCACCTCTAAAATGGTTACCTTTATACTATGCTGGTTTTTTTGTTTTAATTGGCTGTGTCAATGACCCCCAAACTTCAAATAAAACTTGCTAGGTGCAGTGAGTTACTAAGTTATGCACGGAAGTCTAGGGAAGGGCATTGACAGAACGCACCTACCAGTGTGAAGGACCACTGGAGACTCGTCTGCTAGGTGTAGTGTGTGAATAAGTTGTACGTTGTTCCTTTGTCATTGGCCCAGAAAACTTCCTCATCTTGCATGTGTGGAAGTCTAGGGAAGGGCATCGACAAGAACACGCCTGTTAGTGTGAAGGACCACTGTGGTGACTCGTCTGCTAGGTGCAGTGTGTGAATAAGTTAACCGCGGTTTCTTTTTGGCAAAAAAACATTCTCGTCTTGCACAGGTTGTAAACGACTTCTTTCACCACCTCATTGGCACGAGTTGCTCCGTGAATGTTGCTCTTAAGACAATTTGTGCTATGCTCTGTTGCCATATTGAAGCATAGCAGTCTGGGAAAGGCATTAAACCTTTTACCAGTGTGGCGGCTCGTCTGCTAGGTGCAGTGAGTAAGAAGTTGCACGTTATACATGGTCTAAAGAAAGGCATTGACACGAACACACCTGTTATTACTGTGAAGGACTTTCACCTCCAAAAAATGCTTACTTTTATTTTATGCTAGTTTATTTAAAATGATGCCCTTGTACACAACCCCCAAACTTGAAAATGCAATTTGTTAGCTAGCTAGCAGGTAACTTGTCTGCTACCTGCGCGTTGTTACTCAACCCAGAAAATAAATGCATCTTGCACAGGATATAGACGACTTGGAGGCACGAGGTGTGCTGTACACCACCTCTTGGGCACATTGCGTTTGTGAGTAAATTTGTGCTATGCTCATGGAGTCTGCCGGATTTGAAAATGCATGGTGGTAGTATGGAGGAAAGCATTGCCACAAAACACCAGGAAAAGAGTGGCCTCTGGCGATTCTGAAGGTAGTTCACCAGCGAATGCATTTCCTCCCAGCTACCTTGAAATTTTAAGCCTTTAAATTGTTCTCGTTTGCCCAATACACTAAGAAGTACAAAGAAAAGAAAAAGGACTGGGAAATAGCCAATCAAACTAGACTAGCTTAAAAGGGCGTCCTCCCAAAGTTCTCTTAAAAGGAGCTTCAAATGGGAGTTTGAATCTATCCCTTTTTGCTACCTACTGGGGTATTTAGTGACCTGCCCAAATGTTTAAAACCTTGAATTGCGGACGTATGTCGAGTGGTGTGTCACTGATGTCAGTCATCGAGTGTACGAGTGCCATCAGCACTCGGGGACGTGGTTCAGAGGGTTTGCGTAGGCTCAAAATTAACTATGAAACTAGGGATGGCATTTGCATACTGTTCTATCGTGTGGTTGGGTTACTTGTTCCTCCTGACAGCTGCTTGTCATTATTCACATACCCGTAACAACAGTTTTCTGAGAGCCCTAAACAACGTGACGTAGTAAAGGGGGGGTGTTGGTACGCCCATTCGTTACCCAATCAGTCCTGACAGTCCATGAAAATGGCTGCGCCAGCCATCTGATGCACAACAAATGTATTAACCAAAATCCAACCTCTAGAGCCAATGATTTAGAACAAAGCAATGCTCAACTCGTTTCCGCGGCTTGCTGTAGTCCACGAAGATTCAACTGCCCACAACGGCGGAAGGGTTAAACCTTCATTTCCTACGAAGGTTCAGTATAGAGGACTCCCAACAGCCGTCACCAAGTTAAAACTTTCTATATTACACGTATTCTTCGGTTCTGTTGTGCCAGAGATAAAATGGAGTTTCCCCTGACTAGGATGTGGTGTGTTCCTTGTGGCGCATTAGATGTGGGAAGCAAAGTAATAAGGAAGCGGTCGTAGCGAACGCTTTTTATTGTACAGTTTACCCACTCGCTGCATTGCCTTGCGGGTGGCAGCCCATGGTCCTTTGTGGTGCGAATATCTTCCCCAGGAAGGATGCACCGTTGTCAGTGAAGTTCGGCAGCCCATTGTCTACCACCATAGCTTGCAGGAATTTCATCGCTGCTGTCATTAATAGAGCCAGACGAATTTAGTGTAGTAATCGACCATACACAGTATGTTTTCCAGTAAGTAATGGATCTACCAAGTCGTGCATTGGGAGGCATTGCAATGGCTGCCATGCAAATAGGTATGGTGAAGAGAATTGTGTACGTAGGGACGAAATTCTCCATTGATTCTTCCTCTGTCCAGCGTATTCGGGTCCTTGTAGTATAGAGTAGTCCTGCATCAAAGGTCTATTTGAAGAAATCGACCCCTGCAGGGTTACCATGCTATTCGGGCTTTCCCTCAACCCTCTTGATCGGACTAGAGTGCATTGATGGCTGGCGATTGCTGGCTCTCTCATTTGTTCTTCATTCAGTTACTACTTGTCTGTAGGTCTACAAGCGGGTCGTCCGGAAGGTAGAACATAGACGTGGTCGTGGTTCCGGTAAACGCTAATCCTGCATGCGTCTGTATGAAGTGCATGTCCACTGGAGGGTTCCTGAATAATGCATCCATGATGAAATTGATGGTATGCAACTGAAGTCGGAGCATCAGTAGCCTGATTTCTCATTCAGTACGTCTTGGGGTCTTATTAACAAGAAGTTTGCTCTTGTGATATAATGCCTCCACTGCTTTCATGTGGCAAGTGCCCTTCTCATTCGTCCAACCCTTCTCGCTGCCTTTCACCAGTGAGGCAAGCTGACTGACCGTGCACTGCCTCTTGGTGCTAGTTCTAGTCATCCGACTCAATAAATTCCTTGGTGAAGTCTGGTAGCCCCAGGGCCTTGGCATTTGGGATTGGTAAGCCTTGTGAATCTCTCCTGGAATAGTTTCTTTTTTAAGCAATTTGGAGTGGGACCACTGTTTCAGCCGCAGTTCTTTAGTGAAGCTCTATGTTCCCTGGTCAGGCCAAGCTCTTGCAGACTGAAACTGAACTGAAACTTCTGGAATGAAGAAATGCTGTAGCTCCTCTTGAGGGTTAAGCCCTGCATCCTTAGTGCAGCAAAGAGCTGCTCCGACACTAGGATGTGCTCTAGGAAGAAGTGCGTTGCTGCCATGGTATTGTACATGTGCGTGATGCGTACGGTCCCGATGATATATCCCAAGACTTGTGGGGTGCTTGCACTGTTTGTTTGCTTTAATGCGGGTACAGGCTGTTCATAAGGTTTCAAACTGACACTAGATGGACTAAGCGTGCATTGGCAAAAGCCTTCCTTACTGCACCTTATCTCGCATCCGACCATCCAGTCATTTTCTAATTTGAGTATTTGCTTGATAGATGTGCTGAGACCGAAGTTTTCTTGTGTTCCTCGAGGAAGAGCTGAAGAAATGCGAACTGGCTTTCATCCATACTATACACTTTTCTGTCCACTGAGGTTTCCAGTCTCCAGAATGGGTCTTCCCTATTAGTAACGGGGTGGGCTCAGTTTTTTAAGTGGAAACCTGGCCAAAAGTGACTTTCGGTTCAGGGTTTTCGTCCATTATTAAGTCTCCCATTGTCTATCGGCAAGTTGCAGAGCATACAATTTCCGACATAAATGATTATGTGGGAAAATAGTTTACCGAGAAATAGATGATTAATTGTACCCAGCTCCGCTCGCACAAAGCTGGGTTTAGGTCAATATGTGCCGGAATAGAAATTGGAGATGATTAAGCGACAAGAGAGATCGTGCTCTAGCATGAGCCCCGACAAGTCTGCAGGCAAACTGTGGAGGGCTTCGGAAGAGTAATAGCAAATACCTTGTGGAAGGCAACCATGACACTTTGCAGTAGCATACCATTCAGTTTGCGTAGAGCAACAAAAACTTCGGCGATCGGAAGTTGAATGAAATTAGAAAACTGCTTACTGAGCAATTTTTTTAGGTGCTTCATTTAACTTTGAATCTGCATTGTGGGACTAACTTGGTGAAAGAGCTCTGGCATTTGAAATCACAACTTCAAACTTCTGAAAAGCGTTGGAGGGAATCCTAAACGAGTTCACAATTTTTTTTTTTCAAATTGATCAAATTTCTTTGTTTTTCTTTGGCTTTTGTGAGCTTGGAGGGAATCCTTAACTAGGTCACATCTATTTGTTTCAAATTGATTGGTAGGTTTACTGTGTCATTGTAGAGAATTCCACCGAACTGCATTATTTAGCAACTAGAAGAAGCCCGTGCTACGCACGGGGCCGGTCATAAATTAAGTTTACAGATCCCCCCCTCTGCCGGCCCCACTCCCACCTCCCATTTTTGCGCCCACTGGCTAAGAAACGCTTTCACGGAATTAAGTTTCTTCAATCCAATTTTTGCACATACCGGCTGACAAACTGATTTTCGTTCGCTTCGCTCACTCAATCAGCGCATCACATGGCTCAAATCACTGGATGCACTATATTTAAAATTGGCATGCTCAAGCATCGTTCCCGCGCAAAACGCAGCTGGGACCGGTTTGCCTGGAGCTCTGCTGTGAAAGCCTTCATCTGCGAATTAAATAAGCCGTAGCCTCGTTTCCAGCTATTTTCATTTTACCATAAAAAATAACGGTTTGCTATGCACGGTCATACTGGATCCTACTGTAAAGGGCATAATTTTAAACATTACGAACTCCCCCTCCAATCCTGGCAGCCTTGGACACTGGCTTTTGTTTGCCTCACTCACTAAAATCGCAGGACGCACCGTTTATAGAATGTGCGTGCTGAACCATCTTTGCAAGAAACAATTTTTCTGTGGGAAGTAAATAACCTTTCCTAGAACAAAAGTTGAAACCTTGGCATTTTCGTTTTCTGGGAGAGGAAAAAAAGTAAATTGGCGACTCATTAAATGTTTTTTTCACTCACAGCTTTGATCAACTACTGTGCAAGATAGCAATGATCAGCCTCTTGCTCAGAAGTGATTGGTGTTGTCTTAAAACAATTCAGCTCAGCTCTGAAAGCCTTTATCTGCGAATTAAATAAGCCATTGCATCGTTTCCAGCTGCCAAGGCAACATAGCTTAGTTTGATTTAAAACTATCCACCCAAAACCATAACTGGTAGAAATACCCGCCAAGTTTCCAAAAACGGTCGGCCTTTGAAGGTAGTGATATCATTCCACCTGGGAAAGGCCGCCAAGGTTAATCCTATTAGCCAAGTTAATCGCACATACTAATAGTTCGAAAGTTAAATGAAAACTAGAAGATTGCTACTAGCGGTAGCAATCTTCAAGTTTTCATTTAACGTCCAAAGTATTATTCGGTGCGATTAACTTGGCTAATAGGATTAACCTTGG
>JAHWFP010108577.1:102457-120431 GCA_023313725.1 Lithobius niger
CCCCCCCCCCCCCATAAGAAAATTACCTCTCCCTCTGATAAGTTGTGTGACCCAATACTGTATTATGAAGTACTGAAATACCAGGTATGATATGGCACATATCCTGAGTTTGGAATGGAAACGGTGAATCATTACGAGGTATTTAAGAACTGTTTACTCCAAACCTGGGGGGGGGGCTGTAACTAAAGACTGGTGCATTTCCGGACCCATGTTTATAGGACTTTTTCTTCTTATCTTTGATCACACAGCGGACCCTCAAAATATTTGACACCGATTTCCGAACACCCTTTATATATATATATATATATATATATATATATATATATGAAGTGTTTTGATGTTTCCCATTGTACGTTTTCCTCCTAAACCCGAATCCGATGAGTGCCAGATGCTAAATGTTGAGCAAAATGTTTTATGACTTCTTTTTGGCATAGCTGGTAAAAAAAAAACAAAAAAAACGTCTTTACAACTTTGAGAGCCCTATTATAATTTGTAGCCCTCGAATTAAGCTAACGAATGGTCCAAACCTTGTTTTTCTATCACTTAATAGTTGTGGAGTTATGTACCGTTGAATATTACGTCCCAGCGGGTCAGAAAAAGATCGTGAAACCTCAAATCAAAAGCATAACGTGAAGCAAAAAAACGTTCAGCATTTAATTCTGGACAGGAAAGGTGGTATACATCTTCAGGTTAATGCAACCCTTGAGCCCCAAAATCAATTGGTTGGTCTTGCCAGCCTTCCAATAGCCCGCAAAAAGTTTGGTCTGCTAACAATGATCAAATACAGCCATCAAGATTTGTGGTATGTTATATTCCATTGCATTGCATTGAATTGAATTGAACGTGTAATTCGCAATTGTTGCATTTGATCATTGTTAGCAGACTAAACTTTTTGCTCCCCTCTGTCCCCTCTGTGTCAGTGAAATGTCTAACTGTAATTAGTGTAGCAGCTAGTTTCAATTTCAAGGTTCTATTTTAATGCTCATATTCATATTTGTATCTAAGCTAAAAAAAAAATTCGGTTAGGATTGATGGAAAGAATAGATCCCCACCTTTCAGAAAATTCTAAGCATGTTTGTTTCGGGCTATTAGAGGGCTCACAATACCACTTACGCATTTGCCGCTACACCATTACTTTTCCGTCTTTAAATGGGCATAGGACGGTCCCTATCTAAGTTAAACAATTTCTGTTAGGACTGATGGAAAGAATACATAACCAACTTTCAGAAAATCCTAAGTATGTCTATATTGTGCCATGGTAGGGCTCGCAAGAACACTTTGAAAACGAAAATCACTATAACAACCAATTGATTTTGGGGTTCAAGGGTTGCATTTGCGTAAAAGCCTTTCCTGTCCAGAGTTATTTGCTGAACGTTTTTTCTTCACATTATGCTTTTGATTTGTTGACGGTTAAGGAGTTACAGCCATAAAAAAAAATCGCATGACCTTTTTCTGACCCTCAGGGAAGCTACACGCCGTGGAAACGTGACGAAGACATGATATGACGTAATATTCATCGGGACGTAATTCCGCGACTATAAGTGATAGCAGGGCAAGGTTTGGGCCATTCTTCAGCTTATTTTGAGGGCTAAAAATTGTATTTGGACTCCAAAATCGTACAACCTTTTCTGACCCGCAGGGAACCCATACGTTGATGAAACGTCACAAAGATGTAATATGACGTAATATTCAACGTACGCAACTCCGCAATTATAAGTGATAGAAAGACAAGGTTTGGACCATTCTTTAGCTTAATTCGAGGGCTATAAATTATAATAGGGCTCCCAAAGTTGTAACGACGTTTTTTTTTTTACCAGCTATGCCAAAAAAAACGTGTAAATGACGTCTTTGACGTCATAAAAAACTTTGCTCAACATTTAGCGTCTGGCACTCGTCGGATTCGGGTTTAGGAAGAAAAAACACTCCAGGAAACGTCAAAATACATTATATATGTCACAAAACAAGGTTCAGTGGATTTAGCATGGCGTGTAGCCCAGACTACAAGCATTTCAATTTCGGGCTATTATAGGGCTCGCAAGAGCACTTTGAATTTGAAAATCACTGTAACAACCAAGTGAAAAAAAGACCATTCACGTGAATTAACGGTGATATACTTTAAATATGATTTTGCGGTTGAAGGGTTACGTAAAAGATGTATGTCACCTTTCCTGTTCAGAATTGTGTGCTGAATGTTTTTGCATCCCATTATGCTTTTGATTTGTTGACGTTACGGAGTTACAACCAAAAAATATTATTTTTAGGGGGGGAGGTGAGGGGTAAATCACTTTTTTTTTGGGGGGGGGTTTCCGAACTTGCTATCATAGCTATTTTTTTTCCGGTTACCCTTCATCTGCATCCATACAAAATTTCATGCTTTTCACAGTAAGTGAACAATTCAACTCTCCAGCCATCCTACTGTGCTGTGGATGACATGTTACTTACACCCTTTTTCCAATGTACCAGAGGAAACCAGCGTCTTATCCCAGGGGACTTTTTGTATGTTTCATACCCCCACTGGTTGCTACTTATGTGCTAACTTTTAGCTTTGTTGACGTTGTGGAGTTACGTACAGCCAAGGAAAAAAAATTTTTTTTGGCGGGGGGGGGGGGGGCGTTCAAACTTGCTATCATAGGTATTTTTTTTCCGGTTACCCTTCATCTACATCCACACAAAACTGCATGCTTTTCACAGTAAGAGAACAATTCAACCCTCTAGCCACCCTGCTACATGTATGGGTGACAAGTTACTTGCACCCTCTTTTCAATGTACCGGAGGAAGCGAGCGTTTTACCCCAGGGCGCTTTTAGTATGTTTCATATCCCACTGGTAGCTACTTACGTGCCAACTTTCAGATTTCTTTGAATTAATCTCATGTTTTAAACTAAAATGACCTGGCTATAATCAACAACACTATATAATGACTCCGTCTCTCCCGTCATTTCCTTTCCACTATGTACATTGTGCATGACGTTGTAACACTGTTAACTATGTGCTTGGAGTTGCAGACATGAATAGATAAATGAAAAAAATTAAAACTGCCGGTAAAAAATTAGGCCTAAAGGCTGACAATTGCGCGTAAAATGTAAAATAGGCCTTAAGCTAACCATTTTTAACCGTCAATTGTGATGGTTACTGCTTTTAGATTATATAATAGAGATCGTTGTTGCAGTGTGTGATAAGAGGTACAGAAGACCGGTTGCGACTAGGTAGTCGCTGCAGCCGCTTGTTTTCAAGCGTGTCTTAATATCCACCTTCCAGTTAGACAAGATGGCCGAAATGCTGCTTTGGGAGGGAACTGTTACTATCCTAAGCTGCTATCGACAGCTGTTGTTACTGACAGTATAGGCAATGCATGACGCCAAGGACGCAGTCTGCGTGAAGCTGTAAACAACACTGCTCTTTCATTAAGACTACGTCAGAGTGACAAGAATACTTACTGTTCATGCCATGGTCCACTTGTCTGCCCGCTACGTTTACATTGGCTTGTTGCAATGGTGGCCACTAGCTATGGTACTTTATCTGCAAGCCATGGATTCATGGACTTTTGTGAATTTAACATAGTGATCGGCTGTTTGATTCGATCGATTCTCATTAAAATGTGTCGGCTGCGTCTATAGTCTGTTCCACATTATGTTTGCAGGAAAATGACTGTATGACGCCGTGTTTCTTTCCACTACGAGTGCAAAGAACACGTAAATATCCCACGCAGACTCTAACAGTAACTGTGTAGAGTCTACAAGTGTGATAGCGACATGTTTTTGCACTTGTAGTGCAAGGAAACGTGGCATCATACAGTGAGTTTCCTGCAAACTTAAAGTGGAACAGAGTCTAGGTGAAGCAAGGTGTAAACCTTCGTCTCGACCTTTGTACGTTATAGCCTACACTAACCGCAGAACCAAGAATAATTTATCAATGACCACACTAGAGGTCCGCCCTCCTAGTTGAATTGTCGAGACTTCATAGTAAGAAAGTCATTGTTCATTGTAAGAAAGTAACGTATTTCACATTGGTGCGGATAATACCTATGTGGCGAAACTGCTTGAAAATTGTTGAAAAGGCCAGTCTTTGTGCCCTGACAGACACTAGTTGTATTTGGATTAAGTGCATAAACTGTTTCAATGTGAAAAAGTGCGCGATGATGGTGGATTTCAGCTGATTACTATATACTGGCTACTGACTAATTACACTCGTATAAAATAATTTATGCAACTGATACGAGTGAAATTTGGTATTCAAGACACTTGTAATTCAATACATGCTATTGGTTTGACGTTTGGGAGGCATTAACTAAGAGGATTTCAATAATTTAGAACTACAACTACTACTACTATGCGCTGTATCTGTCTAACCATGGGTAGATACCTATCTACCCATAGTTTAACCTATAACAACTTAGATGGGTAAGAGAGCATACAAATGTCTACCCTTAGTTGCGTTGTCCCACTGCCTCTGCCACACCTGAGTGACGGCATGAAGAACAGGAAACAGATCTCTGCTTGCGAAACAACAAGACACCACATTCTCGCAGTCAGCACGAGACAAGGCATCTGTGGCTTCATTCCCATGAAGCCCACTGTGACCAGGCACCCATTGGAAGTGGACAGCACAGCCCATCTGCTCCGCACCACGGAGTATAGTTCCTATCTCAAGGACAGCTGGGTGGGACAACTTCAACGTACTGAAGGACTTCCTCAAGAAGGAAAGACTGCTTGCGAATCCGAGTGGATACAAAGTCTAGGCATCTGCAGATCAAGGCTGACATTCAGCGCAACCAAAAGTGCAATAAAACTTGACGGCAAGAATATCCCAACTTAAATTCCTGGAAAATGAGCTAAGAACCAGCTTTATAGGACAAATAGTTTGTTCTGTAGAGAGTGTAGTAGAAACTTGTACCAAGAACAAGCCAAAAATGAAAACGATTCCAGCTCAAGTCCAGATCTCCGATGTGACAAATCGGAAGTTAATAAAAGTTTGGACGCATTGTTCACTAAGTCCAACAAAGTTTAGATAGCCTACTAAATTTGAGTGGAAAATATTAAAAGACCGCAGAGAAATAAAGCATAGAAATTTATATCTCCCCCCCCCCCCCCACCCCCCCCACACACAAAAGGATAAAAACAATATTTTTTTTTTTTGCAAGGGACATTTTTTTTTAATTAAAAAGGTACTTTATTTGTCTTGAGACCGTGACACCCTTTGGCCTGTGGGCTGGTACTTCAGCATCTAAGGTTTGGGGGGGGGGGGGGGGGGGGGGGGTCCCCCTCATTGGTTCGGCCTAGATTATTGTACTGTGATTAATTTTTTGTGCTGAGCAACATTTTCAGTAAGTTTCCGTTTTTTTTTTCTTTGACTTTTGACTTCCGTAGTGAAGTTATGGCAGGTCTTCCGTTTAAATTTAGCTGAATCTTAAAAGAAACCTTAAAATACGAACCTTAAAATGTTCAGCTCTCATCCATTGTTGGTACGAAAGATGGAAAATCCATCATATTTTCTTTTTTCTTTTTTTGATTAAAAATACTTTTCAGTCCAAACTTTACTACGCACTGTACCACACCTACACGGTTGCCTTACTTCAGATCGTGACGATAAATCTGGTCACCTGTCGCGCGACCGCCAAGATCATCTCATGTGAAGACCTGTCCGGCCCTCTTCCTTGGTGAGTCATACTACCTATCCGTTCACCGTTTACGGTCATCTGCATGGATGGCGCTCGATTCATGGAGCCATTAGACTCCAGGGCGGCCGGCTCGTAGTACGGGTAACCATCGTCCTTGGCGCCCACCACCATGTGAAGAGGTCTGCTATGTAAGGCAATAAAAACATAGAAATACCAGGGTACGGCATGGTTGATTTCTGTTTTTGTTGCCTAGCCGAAAACATACATTACTCTCACGCGCCCGGTGTCCCCTCTAGCTCGCCATGGTAGCCCCTGAGTGAAGGAAAGAATGAAACCAGCTCGACTCAGGCGCTTTATGAAGATGCATAAGCGCATGTGTAGAAGGGAACTACGAGCACAGCAGGGAAACCAACTTTTCATCGCTAAGGATTGAGCCTTCAAAAGGAAGGAACTGCTATGTAAGGAAAAATCAGGTAATGTGTGTTTCTGTTAGGCAACAAAAGCAAATCAACCAGGCTATACGCTGGTTTTTCTATGTTTTAATTATTAAAAGAAAAAGCGAAACAACATTCAACGGAACACAATATCATTATCAAAAATGCTAAAAAAAAAAACAAAAAAAAAACGATAATCCACTAACTAGTCATAGACAAAAATAAAATGCAACAAAAAAAACCCAAAAGAAGTGATATCTGAAACAAAACCCACAAGAGTGACAGAACCCGCCAAGTTTCAACCAACCAAAGTAGTGATATCAGAACAAAAATGGCTGCCACCAAGTTGCTACATGTTGTACCAACCCTAACCGAAAAGTATTCCACTGATTGCAACGGAAACATGTATCGGCTGCAATGTAAACGAAAGAGTTCAAAATTGAAAACTCCATTTGAGGCCCATTAATGACTAAAATCATGAAAAAACCGACGAGGGGTACTATTGAAATATACAGATGTAGACAGAGATTACTGCACAACATACACAGGACGACCTTTACCAGAAAAGGTGCTCTAAAATGAATTCAATGGCAAATGTTGAGACATTTGGGCACAGGGTGATGTTAACCTAATTTGAGCATGCTGAATCCGAATCTGCACGGTGCCAAGTCGAATTTCTTTTCTTAAGCCTGGAATTCAAGATGGCGTCCAAAAATGGTGACCAAAAAACAGGTGTTTGCTTCTAGCGCCTGAATCGTTCATCCGATCGAAAATAAAGCGGTTACCAATTCTGTATAGAATAAAATTTCCTTCAGAAAAGTTTCTATTCATATCTTTTGAAAAATTAACCCTTTTGGCCGAAATCCGCCACTTAAGTTTTATTAGGCCATATGCTATAGATGCAACAGCGCATATGTGTATTATAATTCCTGATTTTAAATAGCTGCTAAATTAAGATCTACTAACATAATTAGGCTTAAATGAAAGGTGAAGATGTATGTTTTCCAACAAGGGTAGTTAAAACGATTTATTTTAGTTAGGAGCAAAGCTATGGCAGTTTATCTACGTAGTAGCACTTTGATATTTGCATCATTTTACGACAAGTTCTATCTTTAAACTGCTGCAGTAGCGGTTCTAAGTCAGATAAATGGATGTGAGTAGGTTTAGATGACTGAAGACGATATAATTTTCCAACAATTATAATTTTGGGTCGTTTTACGACAAGTTTCATCTTTGAACTGCTGCAGTAGCCATTCTTATTCAGATAAACGGAACATGATTAGGCTTATATGAAAGATGAAAATGTATATTTTCCAACAAGGGTAATTAAAACGATTTATTTTAATTAGGACCTAAGCTACAACAGTTTATCTACATTATAGTGCTTTGATTTTGGGGTCGTTTTACGACAAGTTTCATCTTTAAACTGCTGCAGTAACTGTCTTAATTCAGATAAATGGATGTGATTAGGCTTAGATGAAAGATGAAGATATATTTTCCAACAAGGTCAATTAAAATTATTAATTTTAATTAGAAGCTTAGTTACGGCAGTTTATCTACATTGTAATTTGTGCGTCGTTTTACAACAAGTTCCATCTTTAAACTGGTGCAGTAGCCGTTCTAATTCAGATAAATGGTTGTGATTAGGCTTAACTTGTATTTTCCTACAAGCTCAATTAAAATGATTTATTTTAATTTTGAGCTAAGCTACAGTAGTTTAAGTTGTAGCACTTTGATTTTTGCATCATTTTGCGATAAGTTCCATCTTTAAATTGCTGCCGTGGCCTTTCTAATTCAGATAAATGGATGTCATTAGGTGGAGATGAAAAATGAAGATGTATATATCTTCATCTTTCATATAAGCCTAATTACATCCATTTATCTCAATTAGAATGGCTACTGCAGCAGTTTAAAGCTGGAACTTGTCGTAAAAAGACGAAAAAATTAACGCGCTACAACATACATAATCTACCGTATTTTGGCTGCTAATTAAAATAAATAATTTTAATTGCCCTTGTTAGAAATATATATCTTCATCTTCTATCTAAGCTTAATCACACCTGTTTGTCAGAATTAGAAAAGGTACCGTAGTAGTTTAAAGATGGAACTTGTGATAAAATAACGCAAAAGCACTGAGCTGCACTGTAGAAAAACCAGCCTAGTTTACCTTCTAATTAATATAAATCGTTTTAATTAGGTTATCCTTGTTGGAAAATATATATCGTCATCTTTCACGTAAGCCAAATCACATGAACTTATCTGAATTAGAACGGCTACTGCAGTAGTTCAAAGATGGAACTTGTCGCAAAAGGACGCACAAATCAAAGCTCTAAACGTAAATAAACTGCCGTGGCCTAGCTCCTAATTTAATAAATCGTTTTAATTACCCTTGTTGGAAAATATACATCTTCACCTTTCATTTAAGCACAATTATGTTAGTGGATCTTAATTAGAACTAACATTGCAGTTGTTTAATTGCTCCATTGGCCTTCGAACAACTAGTCGACTTTCCGACCAGAGGAAAAAATATCCTTGACTTAATTTTTACCACAGAAGAACGACTGGTTTTTGATGTTTCGTCGCAACTTGGGAACCAGTGACCATAGCACGGTTGCATTTAAGCTAAACTGCTGCCTGGTGGGTACAGAGTACCCTTGCCCACTTAAAGGGAAAATAGACTTTGAAAAATTACGTCTTAGTCTTAGCAACATTCGATGGGTCCGAGCTTCTCACACCATATGGTAACGATATTAATACAGCTTGTGCTTGTATCTCGAACCTTATTACCCTAAAAACTGAACAGTGCCGCAGAAAGCCGAGACCTAGAAGGTCCGGTAAGAATTCACTACCAACATCAATTAGGAAACTAGGTAAAAAAAAAAAACTTAAACTTTGGAGAGATCTGAAACGTAACCCGGGAAGCCTCAGTTTAAACAAATACAACCTATGCCGTTTACAATACTCGGCCTGCATTACAACCTGGCTCAACAGTTGCACATCTAAAGTGGTAAAGAAGTGGTGCATTACATCTCGGCATTTTTTTAGTTTCTACAAAAAAAAAACCAACACTGTGAAAAGCATACCACCACTCTTATATAATGGCAAATATGCAACTACAACCACAGCCAAGGCGAACCTATTTAATACTATGTTTGTATCTAACGGTGTCACTGATGATAACCTAGTATTACCACCAAATGATACTGAACGCAGTTTTCCGGCGTCGTCCAAACCATTTCTTAGTTCTATTGTTTTTACCCGACAACTCATACTTAAAACATTGTTAGCACTCAAACCGAGTCATGCAATCGGTCCAGATGGCCGTTCGTCGTATTTTTATAAACACATTTACCTTGAAATCGGCGAGGCTCTAATGTTCCTTTTCAACCTCTCCTTCCATCTAGGAAAAATCCCAGAATGCTGTAGTACGGCGAATGTAGTTCCAATATTTAAGACGGGAAACCATTCCGATCCCCATCACTATCGTCCCATAGCCCTTATTGTTGTACCATGCAAAATTATGGAAGCGATCGTTCGAACCCAGATGCTTTCGTTTTTCTCCAAACACTGTTTACTGGACAATGAACAATTTGGCTTCTAACCAGGTCGATCCTCTACCATGCAACTTCTGTATCTGGACCAGCTGACGAGTGCTCTCGACATCCGCATTCCATGAGATTTTATTTAGTATGATTTCAAAAAAGCCTTTGAGTCGGTCGTCCACTCTAAACTGCTTGTTAAATTACTTGCTCTCCAAATTTCAGGAGACTTACTTCACTGGATCCGGGCATTCATCTCGAACCACACACAGAAAGTTGTCATTGTATCAATTCAATCGGAATGCCACAGTGTGGCAAGTGGGGTGCCTCAAGGATTCGTCCTGGGCCCCCTACTCTTCGTCGTATTTCTAAATGACCTCTCTTTTCTTGTTGAGACACTTATGGCGACACGTTTCAAATTCGCTTTTGACGTCAAAACAGGATCTACCATCACCCGTTTTCTGGACGGCTATCATCTTCATACTGATATAAACTTCGTATATCAATGGTCGCTTAAATGGCAGTTGCCCCTTTCGCTAGCTAAATGCTATGTTTTTCATGTGGATGCCTCTAATCCCTCTTTGTCCTACGACCTAGGTGGAGCCCACTTACAAGTTGTTGATTGCGCCCGTGACCGGGGGATCTGGTTCTCCAAGGACTTATCGTTTTCTACTCACTGCACAAAGATTGCAGCAACAGCCTATCGCAAACTGGCAATGATTAGGAAATGCTTTGGGGACACTAGCATTCATATACGGGTCTGGGCTTTTAAGGTCTTTGCAAGACCCCTTCTGGAATACGCGAGCCCAGTTTGGTCCCCTCACCTACTGGGTGATATTGATCGCCTTGAGGCGGTGCAGTGCACCTTCACCAAAAGCCTGCCTGGTTTCAAGACTCTTCAGGCCCGCTCACGCTTTCGTAAGGCCGGATTGGAACCTTTAGAATTACGTAGGGTCAGGGCGGATCTCATAATGACTTTTAAGATTTTGCATGGGTTATTACCAATCGATCTACCCTTTTTTGAGCAGACATCATTTTCGTCCACCAGAGGCCATTCCCGGAAGCTGCGTGTCGAGCTCACCCACCTGGATTGCCGGAAGTCATTCTTTGCCGTGTGTGTGGTTCCAATTTCGAACTCGCTCTCCGAGGAGGCAGTCTCTGCCACGTAGTCTGAATCTCCAAGAGAAAGTTACTTAGCTGTGACCTCGACAAATTCCTTACTAACTCTTTTTATAACTTTCCCATAATACAAGTTCACTTTTTCTCTCTTTTCCTTTTAAAGCTGGGAACGGTATTAGTGGCCTGCCCTTCCGTAACCCCACTCCCACTTTTTGCTGAGAGTAAACCTTATTATTATTATTATTTATTATTTAATGTCAGGAATTATAATGCACATATGCGCTTTTGTATTTATAACATACATAAACAGCCTAATAGAACTTAAACGACGAAGTTCGGCCAGCAGGGTTAATCTTGCAAAAAATATGAATAGAACCTTTTCTGAGTAGCACCGATTATCACGAAAGACGTTAAATGAAACTATTGCTACCTATTGCATTCTCAAGAAATGCATAAAAATACTCAGATTTAGGTTTATTCTCAAATCTGTACATAGTTCCCAATAATGGGAGGCATACACAAAATATCAAAACAAACAAACATCAAAATATCCAACAAAAACTAAAACGAGGACATAAAAGTCCAAAGTCAAACAACAACAGGAAAAGAAATTTTTTTTTTAATAAAAAAAATTTACATCCATACACTTCTCAAGTCGGTACCCCCAACACCATACATAAGCCAGTCAATTACAGCAATCTAGTTTAGGTGGCCAAGCAAAGGGCAGGTTTTCCCTACCATCAGAAACGAATTTATCTAGAGCATTCTTAAAGTCATTCACAGAATGGCAGTTAACAACTCATTTGGTAACTTGTTCCAAAAGTTTACCAACCGATATCGGAAAGAGTTTTTAGTGATATTGTAATGGATTTGTGAGATTTTAACCTTCCAGTTGTTGCCCCTTTCAGAGCGTTAATTTAAAACAAAGAGACTGTTACCAAAACTCCAGTTAATGCCACGTATAATCTTAAACATCATTATTAAAGGTCCACGCTTTCTTCGCCACCACAAAGTCGGTAACTGTAGATATTGTAACCTTTCGGTATACCCCACATCCGCTAAACCAGTAATTTTCTTGGTGACACACTTTTGGACCTTTTCAATAGCAATAATGTCTTTCATGTACAATGTATCCCAGAATGGGTTACCATGCTCCAATACTGGTCTGATGATCGACAGAAACAATTTTAAGTACACCTGTGGTTCTCCAGAACTAATGGAGCGATTAAGTTGGTACATGAGAGAATTGGCCTTACCAATGATTCTACTAGAGTCATCGTAAAAGTTAGGTCAGAATCAATCAAAATTCCCAAATCCAAATTTTCATAAACAGGCTGTAAAATCTGGTTGTCCCAAAAATAAGTCTTACAAAGATTCTCCTTACCAAAATGCATGACAAAAGTTTTGGAAATGTTAACTGGCATACAATAATTCAAACACCAAGCCTGCGCGGTATCAATAAAATGTTGAAAATCACGACTTAGAATTGCCCTTTCACAAGCCTTGGTGTCATCGGCGAATTTACAGTAGCGAACATCATTGTGAAAAGCAAATGTCTTGATTACCAAAAGGAAAAGCTTGGGTAGCAGAATGGATCCCTGTGGGAGACCATATGGCAAAGGCTGCCAATTTGCACTCACATTCTCGACGACAACTGCCTGACTACGATTCGTCACCCATTCCATAATCCATCCACCAATGGGCCCAACAATGCCAACCTCGCTTAAGATATGTTCCAGAATTGAGAAGTCAAGTTCACCGATGGCATTTTGTAGGTCAAAGAAAACTTGATAGATAGGTTTGCGGTTATCAACACACTGGAAGAAAAAAGTCGTAAAAATAAATTAAACTAGTAACAGTAGAGTGTCCCTTACGGAAACTATGTTGATCAGAGTCCAGTAAAGAGTAAGTTTCCAAGTAACAGTCAAGATGGTAAACAAGGATTCGCTCGAACAACTTACCAACATGTGAGGTGATTGAAATTGCACGATAGTTTTTTGGTCCAAGACGGTCTCCCTTTTTAAAAATCGGAGTAACTAGTGCGTTTTTCCAGTATGGGCACACATACGAATCTTGCACAGATCTATTGTACAAATTTGTTAAGAATGGTACCAGTACATTAGAGAATGTCTTGAAAAAAGTGATCGGGATTCAATTTGGACCACTATGACATGAATGTTTAGCCCGCCGAATAACAGAAGAAACATGGCAATGACTAATAATTAACGGTGGTAGACACCAACGAGCTGTAACATAGTTGTAATTGTGAATGCTGACATCCTTACGCATCCCACCAGCAAAGGCAGCGGTGAGTAAATTTGCAGGATCGAAAGGATCAACAGTAGCCTTCACCTCAGAGTTATACAAGGGACCAACATTAGTGATCTTATTATTGCATTTCCTAATGTAAATGAAAAATGGCTTAGTATCATTAACACTGCTGGAAGCAAGGGCTTCTTCAAAGAGCCTTTTTTGAATTTTTGACTCTTTCACAATCCACTTGTTAAGTTTAGAATAGCGTTTAAAGCTTTCCGTCGCACTAACACAAAATGGGTTTTCTTTTTCACAACAGTACTGTTTCAAAAGTTTTTTCTCGAGTTTAATAGCAGCCTGAATGTCACTACTCATCCAGGCAAGCCTTCTGGCAGATTTACAGCTAACAGTATATCTACATTTCTCAAGAATAGAACAAGTAATATCATACCAACTCGTCCAAGCTGAGGCAGTGGTACAATTTTCGAAGTTACCCATTTGATATTGCCTTTGAACATACTCCTCATCAATCAAATTCCACTTAAAGTAACACTTCTGTTGTGCAGGGCAGCACCACTCGTCAGCTGCCAGCTTAAAACTAATCAACTGGTGATCACTTAGGCCAAATTTCCCTTCATCTTTAACGTCGTAAATACGGTCACAGTTTTTTGTTAAGACAAGATCAAGAGTATTTTTACCCCTGGTCGGAAATTCAGTCAATTGAGAAAGCGAGTTTTTGATGACACAATTCAAAATACATTTATCAGCATTATCAGTGGCTGAGAGTCTAGCCCAGTTCACACTAGGAAGATTGAAGTCTCCAGTAATGAAACGCCATGGATGGTCGGCATAATGTGTAATAGGATTACTGATTCTGATGTCCATTTCCTCGCTACTATTTGGAGGTCTGTAAATCAATAAAAGCAAAAGCACACCAGTAGAGAAAAACATCTTCACACCAATTGCCTCAAAGAGGTCGCACTGTATCAGTAAAGTTACTGTTTTGATTTCGTCCCTCACAAGAACACAAACACCACCGTCAGAAGAATACCCACGGTCTTTACGTCCAGCTACATAGTAGCCGTTGTCAGTAATGAACGAGTCGTTATATTTAGAATTGAGCCAGGACTCAGTAATTAGACAAGCATCTGGTTTGTGTTCATCTAAAGCAACAAAACGCTCATTCAGCTTATTACAAACTGACTGTGTATTGATAAGAAGAAACTTGTGCACAATGTATGGCCTAGGTGTTTTTTTTTTTACGATTCAAATTTTTGCCATTCTCAGAATTTGTGTGAGCTCCCGTAGTATTACTAATCATGTTTTTCTTAGCTTCAGCAGGTGCTTTGGTAGCTGCTTGTCGCTGTCTGAATGTAAAGTCAGGCTTAATATACACCTTAGAGAATTCCAGTGAATGTGTAAGTAGCTTAGTTGATTGAAGAATATTTTTTTTACATCTTCGGAGAGGACGGTCACACGTCTTGTTTTCCCTTCCAAAAATTTGCCAACCCTTGTTGCTGTACAATTCGTCCTATCCACAGTAACTTTCAAGGTTGACCAGAGATGCTCCAGGTCGTTCTTTGATTCATTTAAACTAAAAATCATAATATTGTTCTTAATCTTAGTCGTGTTGCCAATTCTTGGGTGATTTTGTCACAAGCGTCACTATTAATGTCGTCCGCAGTTCCACCAGTGTTTCGTTTCAAGTTGTTCACGTCTGTGCGCAAGTTTTCAACTTCCATAGCGTGATTTGCTAACAGGTCCTCATGTTTGTCCAGACGGTCTGTATTAGCAGTAATAGTGTTCTTAATATTAGTCAAAAGAAGATTTGTTTGCACAATTTCCACTTGTATACCCTTGAAACTTGAATGTGTATCCACCAGATTTTCCCTACAATGTCGGCAGAACCAAGTAATAACTTCGCGTCAATAGTTTATACGTACCAGTATCAAATTTCAAGCACTTACATGCGTGAAACCATACAGCACAAATTGTACACTGTAGACTGCCTTCATCAGTTTTAACTACTTTCTTTTTGCATACTCCACAATTTGCCATCCCAGCCACCAAGCGAAAAAGCAGGAGCAAACCTTCAGTGCGTCCTTCTCGAACTGGCGGTGCTCACCTCGCAAACTTGGCAAACTTTAGATTTTCGTGAAACCTGTTGGGGGACGTACACATTTGGTCTGTAGCAGGTTTACGGAAAACGAAGGAAAAAAGCGAAATCACAACTGGGCACAAATTCGGTATTAAAACTCGCAAAAAGAAATTCATAAAAGTGCATGGCTAACTTTAGGTTTTCAAAAAAAAATCAATGGTGACCATGTACACCAATGGTCATGTATCATTGGTGATAAATGTCGACAAGTACAGTTCGCAACAGTTTGAAACAAGAAAGCCATATGCCTCGAGCAAAACGAAGCTGTATTTATCAAAATAAGATACAAGAAGTGATATCACAAACAAAATCCTCAATAGTGTAAGAATTCTTACAAGAGTGTAAGAATCCTGGCAAGCCCCACATTCAACCCCGACACACCATCAGGTCATCCCGTCCTGTCCCTTCATCCTCGGTGGTTACCGAATGCTCCTGCCATTCTTTGGCAAAACTTTCACCATGCGACCATCGGCCTCCTTCACCCTCGCCCTATTCCCTTGTTCAGCTACTCACAGCACTTGGTGTCCCACCCCGCATCGACCTGCTCTCCCGGCGGTTCTCCCAATGGCCTGTCTTGTCTTTCGTACAGTCTCGTCACCTCTCCCACGTGTCCTTCTTGCTTGCGAACTTCGGCACTACGTTGCCTTGATCATTCGGACTGGGGGTGGGGGTCGGGGGGGATCTTCACAATCCTTGGTCACTTCTCCAATGGCTCCTAAACGGCGAGAAGCCATTTAGGTCTTTCTGGACCAGCAGTAGTTCGCGATTGGGATACATCCAAGGCTCATGTTCCCTTTCACGTGCACCTGTCCTGCCATCGTCTCAAGTCGAAAGCTGCATGATCCGCACACCGCCTGCCAGACACATCGGGAATGTAACTATAAACTTAATCCATGTACCATCTGCGTATCAATTCCACCCAAAGACTGACCGTTTATTTGTAAAAAGAATTTGACTGCCAGAAATCGCTCTCGACAAATGAAGGAGAAAAAGGAACGTGAATGCCTGCAATTAGCTTCAACCCAGGCTCCAGCAACCTCATCCGCTTCACCGGTGAATCCTCGTCCACCTCCTTCGTCTACTACAACCTCGGGGTTCTTCATCGTGCTCAACCTGCTCGTCCATCGCAATTCCCTCAGCCTACTCTTACTCCATTCCGCCGGGCTTCTCTTCAACTTCGGCTGCCAAACCATCAAACCCTCTTCCACCTTTGGCACCTCACCCCTGTTTCCACAGTGTCGAAGTCCTTGCCTCTCGTTTCTAATTCCACCACCTCAATTTCGCCACCACCCAAGTTTGCACCATTAGCGCCAATCAAACAACCTACCCCTCCCTAGCCATCACCATCCCGCAAAACCCCATCTATCACTGATGGTTCCATCAGTCTCGACGTCGAGTTATCCCCATCCAAATCATCTTTTCCCGATTTCGCCAACGTCTCCGTAGTCCGGTCAGTCTTAAAAAAAAATATGCACCCGTCATCTGGAGGCCTCAAGTGTGGCAAAAGAATGCAGCCCCGATGGCCGCTTCGTTCAACCACATATCTCGCCAGCTCACCAATGCCAGGAAAGTGATTGCTGCCTTAAAACTGAACATCACCAACCTCACAGTAAGTTCAAACAAGTTGAAGACCCGCCTTCACTTCGCTAATCCGCACTTGCGCATGCTCTCACCTTTGCCCAAATCGGGCGCTGTCGGCAGATGCACCACCTTAGCTTAGGCCTCTTGTCGTCCTTTCAAGCTCCATAGGCCTCAAACTCCAAAAGCCAATCAAAAACCCAAAGTATCCAAAGTCAACCTAGCAACAAACGTAACAGCCACCCAAATTTTCAAAACTGTCCCAACCTCTTGACTTCCGATCCGACCCTACCGCCAATTCCCGCCCCTTTGAACATTTCTCCAGGTGCCAACAGGGTGGCTCCCATCCCAAACTTATCTCGTGTCGCCCATTCGAACATCGAGAAGGAATGGATCAGGGCAAATCAAGCCATGCCGGACGAAAAACTCATGGCCTGACAAATCTGGCAATGCGATACACTGATGGATTCCTCCCTTGCCCCAGAAATAGAAAAGTTATCCCTGTCAAAATCACGCCTGGATTGCCATTTCTGAACTATGGGATAAATTAACCACCCCCACCATGTCTGCCCCCCCCCCCTACTCGGAATGGGTACACTTCATTGTGTCTGGTGGAAGTACAAGCCTATGCTTCACTCCATCCTGACTATAGACTTTCGCATATTCCAAGATTTTCTCCTTTTTCCCTTCATATTCAAAACAAAGAGGAAAATATTAAATCAGTTCATCCACAACACAAGCACAAGTCTTTGGTTCATTGCCGATCATCATATAGCTTCCTCTATGAAGATGTCAAGGAATTTCATGCACCATTCGTTCCAATGAAGTTTCCTCCGGTCATCACTCATCTCTCAGTTCACCTCTTCAGGGAACATCAACAATTCGTCCATCAACTAAACTTAACAACCAAGAAATCCATCCCGTGTTCAACTCCTCACACTTTAAGACGGTTCATCTCATCCCCAATCACCTTAAGGTACCCCCCCCCCCCTCACTCTTGCTTCAGAGGATAAGTAACTCGTCGTTTACTTTCCCAGCTTTGCCTTCATTCAGTGACCTAGCTACATTGTCTGAGGCCGGTGGCAGATTAACCCTAGGGGGCCAACCTCCTTACAGGTTTTTTTAATTGGTTTCGTTCTTTTTTACTTTGCTTTCGTTTTCTTTCACTTTGGTTTCGTTATGTTTCGAATTGCTTTAGTTTCTTTGCACTTTGGTTTAGTTTCTTTTCGGTTTGCTTTCGTTTCTTTTCGTTTTGCTTTCGTTTCTTTTCACTTTGC